>JAODAL010043957.1:0-33340 GCA_025379985.1 Phyllomedusa bahiana
TCTTTTGGGGCCCCCCAGCTAGACCCCGCTCCCCTCCAATCCATCCTTAACTCGCTCCCCGTCTTACCACCTCTCTCCCCTCTCCTATGCCTCCCCCTCTGCCAACCCCTTCACGGCTTCCATTGCCCACGAATTCATTTCAAGCTACAAAAACCATACATACAAGGCTCCCCATGCCCTCCTCCCCCAACATGTCTGCCCAAATTTCCAGGTACTCCCCCACGCAATCTCCCTCCTCACAGGACCTTCTCCTCGCCCCCCCCCTATCAGCTCCTCACAAAACCTCCCAAGACTTCTCTCGTGCTTCCCCCCCACTCGGAAAACTCACTCCCCAGCACATCAACCTCCCCCACTCTCACCAACTTCAAAGTATCCTAAAACCCTTTTCTTCAGGTTTGCCTACAACCTTCACTAAATTTGTCACTACTTCCCCCCAACGTCTGCCCCCACCTCCTGTTTTTCCCCCCTCCTTTAGTTGTAACCCTCCGGGGGGGTCCTCTCTCCCTCTTCGTGCCAATTGTCATTTTTCAATTTACTTTTACTCGTTTGACTTATGTATGAATTTAACCCCCTCGATTGTACAGCCCCCTGAATCAAGGCGCTTTAAAAAAATAATAAAAAAAATAATAAATACGGTAACTAATTTTTGCAATACAAATAGGGACATAGAAACAAACATCACATTCACTAGAATACAATCAGTTTTTAAAAAGTTTGATTCAAGAAAAATACACATTTAGTTTTTTTTACTTGTCGGGACCAACCTCACTCCCAAATTACACTGGGATTAACAGTACTGGCACCACCTACATCCACACTGGGCCCCCCCCTCCCCCACACCCACACTGCACCTATTAGTACTGTCACTGCCTATCACCACACTGGGCCTGCCCCCAGTAGCACTGACCCTGCACCCATCAGCTACTTTCCCCTCTTTGGATATACTGAGCTGAAGAACCTATTTTTGTATCTCTGCCCTCCGGGGCCCCCGTACCAGCTCCCCATTATGTTATTTAAGGCCTACATGCTCTGACTTAGACTTTTTTGCATTTTTTAAGCTTAAAGAATTTCTTGGTTTTTCTTGCTGTCCTTGGCCCCTCCCCCTTTTATTTTGTATTTTCGCTGATTTGATCACCTTTTTACAATTTTTATTTAAAGGGGGTTTTTTCACCAAAGTTTCATAGGATACAGAATGAAAAATGCTCTTTGTAATTTCCCGTCAAGCGTCTGTAATTAGCTATGTATTCAGACTTTTCCGTTTAATATGTTTTTTATCTAGATTAGCTAAATTTCCTTTTACTAGGGCAGGGGAACTCTAGTAAGCAAACAAAGTAATACATTTTTCTAAAGATCAATAACACTCAACTTTCACATTTCCCTGACCCTTTGAGACACACTCCCCTGCTATCAGATAGAACAAACAGCAGGGGGGAAAAACACAGGTTGGTTACTTGAGAACCCAGAGCCCTCACCCGGCTCCTTTTAAAAAAAAAAGATGAAAAAAGCAATATTTTCCCTCTTTTTTTAAAGGGTGATACCCCCCCTTGATATTTAAAATGCCCTTTTTTATTTTTGCCCTTTTAAAAGAAGGAGAAGCCATTTGGATTTTGGTTTTTTGCGCCATCTTTTACCCATAAAATAAAATTTTGCTAAACTTTTTCCCCCCGAGTATATTTTAAAGCTCTCCCATTTGGCTTCCACATCACACTTGCAAAAGCTGCTCCCAGTCAAAACCTGTATTGTTCCCCCATTAAGGGGGAAATTAGCCCTTTTAAAATTAAATGTTTTTGCCCCCCCTCTGTTTTTTTTTTTCCGATTTTTATTTAAAAATTAAAATTTTTTCGCTGTTACCCCCCTAATTTTCAAAAACAGGCCGCCCCCCAAAAAGCTCTCTTTTTTAGAAAGACCAGATCCAACAGGGGCTCACTTCTAGTGGATCCTCCACAAACGCCCCATAAAATTACCTGTAACAGTTTGAGGAACTTCCCCCCGATAGTAGAATCAGAACCGGCCCCCAGAAATATCTGGGTAATTGAAATTGCCCATTATACCACAAACCGCCTTGCCCCCGCCCGCCCCCATTCGTTTATGCAGCTGATCCTCTATCTCCTCAGTGATGATGGGGGGGGGGGGGGATTTACAGATTATTTTTAGTGTAATTTTTCTGCGTTAACCCTCCTCACCCTCTTGTATTTCCACCCACAAGGTTTCCTCATTTTAACCATTTTCACCCGCTATTGCACTAATGTGATTAATGCCAAACTTAACTAGAAAGCGGAAAAAAATTGAAAGTGAAATTGAAAGTGCTGCTAACCCTGTCCCTATTACAGTGATGGACAATTTGCTTTCTCTGTACAGAGCAGACTGTCAATCACTATAATGGCGGCGAGCTTAGCAGTACTTTCAGTTTCACTTTTAAAACTTTCCTCTACTTTTTACTTTTAGAGGACATTGATTTCATGCTAAACATTATATATATACTCACCGGCCACTTTATTAGGTACACCTGTCCAACTGCTCTCGTTAACACTTAATTTCTAATCAGCCAATCACATGGCGGCAACTCAGTGCATATAGGCATGTAGACATGGTCAAACAATCCCCCTGCAGTTCAAACCGAGCATCATAAGGGAAGAAAGGTGATTTGAGTGCCTTTGAACGGGGAAATGGTTGTTGGTGCCAGAAGGCTGGACGGAGTATTTCAGAAACTGCTGATCTCCTGGGATTTTCACGCACAACCATCTCTGGGGTTACAGAGAATGGTCCGAAAAAGAAAAAACATCCAGTGAGCGGCAGTCCTGTGGCGGAAATCCCTTTGTTGATGCCAGAGGTCAAAGGAGAATGGGCCCGACTGGGGTTTTGAGCTGATAGAAAGGCAAACAGTGACTCAAATAGCCACCCGTTACAACCAAGGTAGGCAGAAGAGCATCTCTGAACGCACAGTACGGCGAACTTTGAGGCAGATGGGCTACCAGCAAACAGAAGACCACACCGGTGCCACTCCTTTCAGCTAAGAACAGGAAACTGAGGCTCCAATTTGACCAATTGAGCATCGTTGCAACGCCACAGCCTACCTGAGTATTGTTGCTGACCATGTCCATATCTTTATGACCACAATGTACCCAACATCTGATGGCTACTTTTTAGCAGGATAATGCGCCTGTCCCTAAAGCTGGAATCATCTCAGACTGGTTTCTTGAACATGAGGAAAAGGGTTCCGCACCTTGTTGAAACATGCCACGAAGAACTGAGGCAGTTCTGAAGGCAAAAGGGGGTCCAACCCGTTACTAGCATGGTGTACCTAAGAAAGTGGCCGGTGAGTGTATATATTACTCTCAGATCCTCCTGACAGATTGTCTTTAATATAACCTGGGACAGAGCTGCAATGACACACATGGACAAGAGTGGTGCCCCTGTCCTAAACTAAAGCAGCCACGTTCTTCAATTTTTTTTCACCCTCTTTAGGACATTTTACATTGCTTCCATACACCTGAATACATCTGGTATTGAGAAATACAGAATAAGATCACCGACTCTTTAATGGCACTTTTTTCCCCTATTTTTGCTTCTACACATGTAACATTAGAAGTCACCACAATATATCTCCACACATACAATATCTACAGTAACATCCCAAGATTTAATACAGCTTATTTACTGCAAGAATAACAGGAATTACACCCCCCAATCTTGTTCAAGTTTCATCACACGGTTGTTGAGCACTGTGAGAATCTGATGTGGAAACGGACGAGTAAGACCACTTTGATACTGACGGAGCGACCGGTTGACCACATTAATCTGTAGATTGAGGATATAGCTTTGATTGATTAATAGTCACCTGAGCGACTTCCTGTTCCTGCCCCAGCATGTAGAGACACACAGTGCAGCAGCTCCTCTACATCGGGACCCTACCAGCTACATATCTGCTTCTATATCGGCACATCGCACGTGCACTGTGCAGGGGACATACCAGAGAGTGTTCACAGTTAATTGCAGGCTCTCTGTCTGACTCTGCTTGCGGGAGAAGAGCTTTACAGCACGGAGACCTGCTGAGGTGAAGACAGACTTCCGGCCCGACACTGCAAGGTTTGTGAAGAGTGCTGCGCCTGGGAGCAGGAGATAAAGCACTCTCTCCTGTCGGCAGCTCCTGTGATTGATCTCCTCTCCTCTACAAGTGGCTGACTGCCCCGCTCATAATAATTATTGCTCCAGTGTACAGCTGACCATCCCCCCCCCCCGCCTGCTGAGAGCGGGGAAGTGACTGCAGGCGGCGGCTCCCTCTCTGACCCCCCCCCCTGCTACTGCCTACGGACTGTCTACACACTGCACTCCCTTGCTGACACCCCTGTGCCCCTCCATACAATATAAGGAGAGGAGGCTCTTTATATACATATCTATCCTTAACTGGACTGCTGCCTCACCTGGGCTCACACCTTTCGGGGCTCTGCAGAAACTCCCACCAACTCCTGAGTCTCCCCCTCTGCCTGCGGGGGCTGACTCCACTGACTGTTCATGTCTTCATCTCTCACATAACACAGCTCAGATCCATCTGTTTAAGCTGTGGCGACATCTAGTGGTGGCCGAGCACTTACCACAACTGCAGTTTCTTAGCTCTGAATCTCTCTTCTAGTCTCCATTCCTCGGATGGACCGCTTCATCCAAACAATGGGCAAAAGCAAGGCGAATAAGACGCAAAAGGGCGCTAAATCTGAGCTCATTATCACCGACACTGCCAGTAACAGCAAGACAAGTAATGTTGAGACTGTACAAAAAATCGCTGACCCACCGCCACTCTCTCCTTCCAACCCTCCGCCACTACTGCAACCTGCCTCTGATAACACTGATGGCTACGATGAGGGCGCGATTAAATGACTTCATGGTGGACTAAAAAAAAAATGGCCATTGTGGTGCCCAGAAGATGGCTCCAATATCCAGGAGACATTGGCAGCGACGATCTCCGCTACAGTCACGGCCATGTTTGTCAAAATCCAGAACGATATCAACAAGCAGGCTCAGCGCAGCGATGACCACGAACAGCGCCTCCAAGAGCTGGAGAACAAGCTGGACTCCAACAGCCGCACCCTGGCCCAACTGCACTCTGACAACCAGCGGCTCTCAGATAAATTGGACGACTTGGAGAACCGGTCTCGCCGCAACAACCTGCAACTGATTGGGATCCCAGAGTCGGTGGCAACAAGAGATCTACATTCCCTATGTGAGTGCCTACTGCCAGAACTCTTAGGGCTGCCCCGACACTGCAGAGTGGAGAGAGCCCATAGAATCGGCCCAGACCTGCGATCCCGTGACTGCTCAGCCAAGCAGGACCCACAACTGCACCCATCTCTGAGAGAACGCCCACGTCCAGTGATTGTCAAATACTTGGACTTTAATGACAAAGTCAGCATCTTCCGACCCTTTTAAAAAAATCTCAAGCAGCACTGGAAAAATAAAGGGACATAAGATTCTTATATTTGGAGATTTCTCTGTGGAGGGGGCCAAGCGACGTCGAGCTTTCTCTTTCACTGTGCTGGGCCCCCTCTACTGCCAACACATTAAGTTCGCCCTCACCTATCCGGCTACTCTGCGCATCTATCACCCAGATGGATCCCTGTCAGCCTTCACATCCCCAGAAGAAGCTTCAAGGACTCTGAGACACCTTCTTAAATCTACAGCAAGGGTAGTGGAGGCCTCTTCCCCGGATTCTACGCCTAAAAGAAGAGCAAGTTCCAGAGACTGGTCCCGAGACTTCACCGCCTAAATCACCTCCTCTGGGAGATGTTTCATCTAAGGAACAACGCTCCCGTTCTGCTTGGCGTGCGGGACCCTCAGGAACCTGAACATTCTCTGCAATCTGTATCCTTATTTATTGGGCAGCTCCCCCTTTGTTGACTTGTCCCCTTTTTGCTAAAGTTCAACTCACTGGCTGAACTTGTATTACGGTCTAACTTTATATATGTCAGTTTAATGATACATTTGATAATGAATATAGCCCTTCCCACACGAAATGCCTTACGCATTATGGGTCCCGGTGGGGGCATTTGCACTATTTGCCCTTTCTTTTACTTCCTCTCTACATGTTGGACGTAAGGAAGTCCAAATAAACACAAATTTGGGGATTGGCGGTATTTTGTTTTTTTGGTTTCGGCCAATTGGTGGTTTTTTTTTTTTTTCTGTTCTGTTTTGGTACCTTCTTGTTTTTTGTCTGTACTGTGTTTAGTAGGTCTGGATGCAATGCTGTGGTATGTGTCAACGGTCTTCTCTCCCTTCATTCACTTGCTCTCCTATAATTCTTTGTCACTTATCTTTATGCAAGTAACATCGTGGAACGTTAAGGGACTGCGGTCTCCTTCTAAGAAATTATGAATTTTATGTCA
Organism: Phyllomedusa bahiana; assembly: GCA_025379985.1. Taxonomy (NCBI): domain Eukaryota; kingdom Metazoa; phylum Chordata; class Amphibia; order Anura; family Hylidae; genus Phyllomedusa; species Phyllomedusa bahiana. Next base: position 6,375 of record JAODAL010043957.1, read on the forward strand.
AAATTAAAACAGACATCGCCCTCCTTCAGGGAAACTCACTTGGAGGAGGGAAATTTCAGCAGGCTTAAGCGCCTTTGGGTGGCTCGGTTTTGGGCTCTCCATCCATTAATAGGAAAAAATGGTGTAATATCCTCATCCATAAAAAAACTCTCTTATTCTCTTGTTAGCTCCACCCATAATAGTGAGGGCCGCTGGATTCAGTATCCTTGAAAGTCTCAAGGGAAGTTATTTCCATCTATAATATCTACGGTCCTCATGTCAACCAAGGGTCTTTCTATTGACCCTGAACCTCTTAAAATTGTGGGAGGGGATTTTAACCTGGTGTTAATTCCCAGAAGATAGAAAATCGGTCCATGATAAACCTTCCCCGTATTCCGCTATCCCATAACCCCCCATATTTGGCTAATTTTATTTCAACCTCATTTGGTTGATACGTGGAGGTCTCTTTCATCCTGATGAGGGGCTATTCCTTTTTTTCCCATCCTCACAATTCATGGTCCCGTATTTAAAATATTTTACTCTCTCCCCCAAAACCATGCAAAGGTGGATCTCTGTGATATTAAGGATTTAGTTATTTCAGATCATGCCCCTCTTGTCCCTCCAACTGTCAGACCTGCTCCCAAGGTACAGACTACCTCTGGAGATTCCCGTCTTACCTATTTGGGGACGAGGGCTTTGCTAATATCCCCCCAAGGGTGGTGGCTGCAATTTTTTACAAGACAACCGGGGGATAGGACGGAGCCATCTTACTTTTGGGGGACAGCTAAAGCGGTCATTAGAGGCCACTTGATTCATACACTAACACCCCTCGGGAAAGGGGGTTGCGGATCAAATTAGATTGTTGGTGAGAAGCTTAGGCAATCTTACACAGATTTTCTCTCCAACCCAACTCCTGCAGCCAAACTCCAATTGGTCTACCATTAAAAAAAAGTATGAGCGCTGGGGTGGTAATAAAGGTGTCCTGGCGAACCCGATGTCAGTTAAATTATTCAGGTTGGGAACAAAGTGGGGCGGCTTTTTGGCCAATTTTTGCTAAGGGGATTAACTTAGTTTTTCCCAAAATCTATGCATTGAAGGACTCATGCGGGAATATGCAAATATTCCTGCTACTGCTATAATAATGTCCTACGGGGAGTTTTTAGACCATTTATATTTCACCAGAATCCTCCTATGACAGGACCCCTCAGACTGGCTTGGCCGTCTGTCCCTCCCCTCCCTTTCTGAGGCAGATAGGAACTACCTTAACCAACCCGTCCAAAATGAAGAAATCTCTGGGGTTATTAAGAACTTGGGTAATAATAAAGCCCCCGGCCCCCGATGGCTTCTCAGGAGAATTCTACATGATTCTTAATCCAGAAGTCACTCCCCTTCTAACCACCGTCTCTAATCTATTTCTGACTAACACTCCCATCAGCAACATATGAACACAGCGTTTATAAAAGTTTTACCGAAGCCAGGAAAGGACGTGTCTCTCCCCTCCTCGTACCGCCCAATTTCATTAATAAATGTTGACTTAAAAATTATTTCTAGGGCTTCCGGTTCCGGCGCTCGGCATGTGAGCAGTGCAGAGTCTGAGCTCCCGTGCACGTCGCCGCAGATCAGCACAATTAGAACGCAGAACCAGCACAAGACTCCCGGAATCAGCTCACCATCACTTGGGGACTGTATCCCGTGTTCCATGGAACGTTACATCCTACGGAGCGGGCAAAAATCAGCTGTAATCCCGGCTGCACGAGAGTCACGCTGCATTCCCAAGATGGCACCCGTTACATCTCCGGCGCGCAGCGCAGCAGAGGAGGCGGGAGTGGAGTTATCAGAAGGGGTCGGTTCTCCCTGTACACAGGACGATTGCACTATACAGATAGACTACAAAAAGCTAGCGATCGAGGTGGCACGGCTGATTGCTCCAGAGCTCCAGGAGACCTTACAGCAGACCCTGCAGGACTCGCTGACCAAGCTGCAGAACGAGGTACATGCGCAGGCCTCTAGACTGGAGGATATGGAGGAGCGGGTTAATTCATTAGAGAATGAATCAGCGATCATGGCCGCAAACCTTAAATCCTCCTTGGCTAAACAAGCTTACCTGGAGGCCAAGACCGAGGACCTGGAAAACCGCTCGAGGCGGAATAACCTCCGTATGGTCGGCCTACGGGAGGATTTTAACGCCCAAGATCTACTGAAGATATGCGAATTTGATCTCCCAAGGGCCCTGGGACTTGAGCATCCCTGCAGGGTTGAAAGGGCACATAGATTGGGGCCAGACCCGAAACTCCAACAACCAAAACACCGCAATAATCATATCAAGCCGCGACAGGTTATCATGAAACTGCTAGATTTTAACGATAAACAAGAAACCCAGGAGCGTACCGGGAGGAGAAGGGCCCTCTAATCATTAAAGCTCTGCAGTCATACTATTTGAGGACTATTTCGGCGGAACTTTCAAAGAGAAGAAAGAGCTTCAGTCAGTAATCTGCACTCAGTTATAAGAGATCAAGTGCGCTTTCAACTGCATATACCCAGCAGTCCAGAGGGTGCAGTCAGGAAAATGTCCCCCCCGCACCTACTTTCAGCCGAGAAGCTGAGGGAGAGCTATACGGGGAATCGCCTGAGGCTCGGAGCCACGGGGCCACCAGAAGATTGCCTGGGAACCATCCATCAACTCCTCGGCGTTCCTCCCAAAAAGGGTTTTTAACCGCTCCCAGCCAACGCGCAAAGGGATCATCGAATGGAAGAAAATCCCCGAGTGCATCTACGCATGAGGGATCAGTGGACATTCGTAAAGTTTTGAGAAATGCACTTGATGGACTCATTATAGAAGTAAAAGCAAATTGTTGACCTCACCAAACATCATTGACTGCCCAGAAAGGGGTTGTGTCGCTAATAAACATTAGAGGGTAGGTTACTGCTAAATGTTTCATGTAAAGGGACCCTCAAAGGCTTGGCCGTCTGTCTCTCCCCTCCCTTTCTGAGGCAGATAGGGACTATCTTAACCAACCCGTCCAAAATGAAGAAATCTCTAGGGTTATTAAGAACTTGGGTAATAATAAAGCCCCCGGCCCCGATGGCTTCTCAGGAGAATTCTACAAGATTCTTAATCCTGAAGTCACTCCCCTTCTGACCACCGTCTCTAATCTATTTCTGACTAACACTCCCATCCCACAACATATGAACACGGCGTTTATAAAAGTTTTACCGAAGCCAAGAAAGGACGTGTCTCTCCCCTCCTCGTACCGCCCAATTTCATTAATAAATGTTGACTTAAAAATTATTTCTAAGGTGTTGGCAGACAGGCTGGCCACTCTTCTTCCCTGTCTCATTAGCCCTCAACAGACCGGGTTCGTTAAGGGCAGAGCGGCCGTCTCTAATATTCGTAAAGTCATTACTGTTTTGGATGAGATCAAATGTAATCCGGGGCTTCATCCCTCTCCAGCTGTCCTGTCCATTGATGCAGAAAAAGCGTTCGACAGGGTCAGCTGGAGATGGCTGGGGGCAGTGATGGACGGATTCGGATTCCAGGGAGCCTTCCGTTCTCATATCTCTCCACTATATACCAGCCCCCGCGCCCAGATCTATACCCCGGGTATTCATTCATTTGGGGAGAGGCACTCGCCAGGGATGCCCATTATCCCCCCTACTGTTTAATTTGGCCATAGAGCCGCTCACCAGAGCCCTGGCCGCTAATCCAGATCTCCTGGGCATTAATATCGGTTCATCCAATATTTTTTTTTTTTAAACAAATTTTTATTATTGAGGGTAATTGTTCACAATCAAACAAGATAACATCACATTGTTTACAACAGGTCTGAGAGAAATGCGACATATTTGATGCAAAAGAAAATATACAATCTTGTATAAAGCATAACTTCAATATTTGTAGGTATACAGCTCAAGAAATCCGTAAGATACCAACCCTCAGGATTTTTCCCTTAACGCATCCCCTCCCTCCCCCCCATACCGACAACCCAGCCCTATACACCAACAACCCCTAGAGCACTGCTGTCGCCTGGTCCCCGCCTCCCACATCTGTTCTCCCAAAGGTACCTTTTAGTTGTTCTAATAGATAATGTTCTGTGTATTTAAACGGCTCCAGTAGAGACCCCACTTCCTCCTTCGAGTAATTTTTGGAGATGAATAGTTTCCACTTCTCTAGAAAACCCTTGGAGTCCGCATCCTTGTTTCTCTCAGCCTCCAATTTCTCTAGGTATAGCACTTGTTTCATTAGTTCCACTACCTCTGTAAGGTTCGGCACTGGGGGATCAAGCCAGTGCCTTAGAATACAGCGTTTAGCCGCCAACAATGCCACATGTACCCCTTTGCAGGAAACCAGATTACTTTTTTGCACTTCCTTGGGGTCATGCCTAACAACAAAGTGAAACAGACAGCCTTATGAGTTTAACAATATATGGCAATTCCAAGTCTCCTTGATGAAGGTCTGGACTTGTACCCAAAAGCTGTTGATATCAGGGCAAGACCATAAGCAGTGAAAAAGATTGGCTCTTTCCAGGCCGCATTTCGGACATGCCTGGAGGAATTCCGATGGTTCTCCCCCCCGTGTGACATTGAAGGCGTATATTGCCCTATGTACTACCCTAAACAGAGTCTCTCTCCACTGTTCGCTAACCACCGCCTTGCGGACCGACGCTATGCCTTTTGTTATTTTATCTAATAAATCTGTATCTTGAATATGTCGTTCCCAACCTTTGAACATGTTGTCTGCTAAAGCCTCTGTTTCCTTACTTCGTAACTTAGAGTAAATATCCGATAGGGAGCCTCTACTTTCGCCCCCCTTACAAAGGTCTAGAAACTCCCTTGTGTCCCCTAGAGATTGTAAATTAGTGACACTAGCTCTACAGAAGCTCTCGACTTGTTTGTATTGGAATATATGATTAACTCCCAAATGAAATTTATCTTCTAATTCCTGCCAACTAAGTAAAGAGCCACTGGAGCCCGAGAGGACATCTCCCATTGTCATGATCCCTTTTTGTTTCCATTTGTGGAACAGCTTATTCTCCTTCCCCGGACGAAAAGAAGGTGCTTCCCACAATGGGAAAAACTGTGAGATGTACATGGGTCTCCTGTACAATTTTCTTACATGACGCCATGTTGCCAGGGTATCCCTCAAAATTACGCTCTGTCTAATATCCCTAGGGTGGAGCCTCACTGGGGAATGGAGCAGCGCCACCAGGTTGTCGGGTTGTGCCAGCTGGGCTTCAAGGTCAGTGTTAGAAAAATAACTTGTGTTCCTCAACCAATCCCTTACATGCCGCCACATAGCTGCCAAATTGTATAGCCTGATATTCGGCAGCTGTGCTCCCCCCTGGATCCTACTCACCGTCAGTTTCTGGTAGCTTATACGAGAGCATCTGCCCCTCCAGATGAACTTCCTGAATGCCTTGCGTAGGTTATTAACATCCGTATGTCTGAGGAGTAAAGGCAGATTCTGGAGAGGGTAGAGCAACCTCGCAAAGCTCACCATCTTGATCAACTGAACTCTGCCTAATATAGAGAGTGGGAGGTCTTTCCATCTGTCCAGTTCCCCAGCAATTTTGGCCAACAACGGAGGAATGTTCAGCTGATAAGTCAGGGCCCCTTTCGAACCCAATTTGATTCCTAAGTAAGTCATGGAGCTCACCACTTCCACCCCTAACGTCTTTCTCTGTAGCTTTTCCCCTGACCCTAAAGGCAGCAATTGACATTTTTCTTTGTTGATTTTAAATCCAGAGAATCCCCCGAATTTTTCCAATTCTCCCAACACTCTGTCTAGATGTTGTTCAGGATAGCCCATGAAAAGAAGCATATCATCAGCGAAGCAAGTAACTTTGACTTCTTCTTTCCCCACCATAATACCCCTAAATGTCGCGCTCTCAATCAAGTGTAAAGCTAGCGGTTCCAGGGCTATGTTGAACAACATAGGTGAAAGAGGACATCACTGACGTGTTCCTTTCTGAAGATAGATCGACGAGGAGATAAACCCCGGGGTGTGTACCCTAGCCTGGGGAGATTTGTACGTTGCTGTGAGGTAGTTCCTAAAATTGCCTGTGAAACCCATCTTGTCCAACACTGTATTAAGCCAAGCCCAATTGACATTATCAAAGGCTTTCTCCGCATCGATTCCTAGTAGAGCCAGGTTACCCTTCCTCTTGGAGCCTCGTTCTATAGCATCCTGAACCGTCAGGACTGCCCTTACATTCTTAACCCCAGATCGACCCTTTACGAACCCCATTTGATGTGGTCCTATAAGTTGGGGCATTAAGCTTGCCAATCTATTCGCTATTACTTTGGACAATATCTTAACGTCTTGGTTGATCAAGGAGATCGGGCGATAAGATTCAGGCCGCAGGGGATCTTTCCCTTTTTTATATATAACTTTAATGTATGCCGTGTCGCCCGAGGGGATCATAGATTGCTGTTGGAAAATGTCCTGAGAAACTATTGCCAAAATGGGCGACAGGTCTTTCACTAATATTTTATAAAAGTCTCCTGATAAGCCGTCTGGGCCTGGGGCTTTGGCTAATGGGATTTTTTTGATAACCTCCTCTATTTCTTCTACTGTTATATCTGCATTCAAACTCTCCCTGTCTTCCTTTGATAATCGTTTTAATTTAATGCGGCTAAGAAATTCTCTGCCTTTGTCAATGTCATAGGGCGCCTGGGAATAGAGTTTAGTATAATAGCGGGCCAAAATATCATTAATTTTTTTCGGGTCTCTTTCTACTTTGCCTCCTTCGTCCTTTAGGCTAAGTATCCCCGTTGTCCCCCTGCTCTTTCGCACCAGATTGGCCAGTAATCTCCCTGACTTGTTGCCGAATCGGAACAAGGAGGCTCTCAGGCGGTCGCCATAAAACAGTTCCACCCTCTTCTGCTGTAATTCAAAACCCTCCTTAGCCGAGATCTACTCTTTTTTATTGTCCTCTGATGGATGACGGAGGAACCTCGTGTAAGCTAGTCTAAGCAATTCCGTTGCTTCGTCATATTTGGCCCTCAGTGCTTTTTTCTTCGCAGTAACGTAAGACATAATCCGGCCCCTGAGGACGGCTTTCCCCGTGTCCCAGAATAACCCTGGCTTCGTGATGTGAGACGCATTGTCTTGTGCGTATTCTTTCCACCATCTCTGTAACAATTCCCTAAAGTGATCATCAGACTGTAGTGAACTTGGGAATCGCCACAGAATATCCGTTCCTTTTGGGTGAAGATCTCGCAGAGTAACCATCACCGGTGCATGGTCAGAGATCACCAGGTCTCCGATGGTGGCTGACTCCACTTTGCCCATTAAGGAAGGATTGGCCAGTAGATAGTCTATTCTGGACCACGACAGATGTGCGTGGGAGTAGTGAGTGAAACTGTCCTCTCCTCTGGGTTAAGGTGACGCCATACATCCGTCAGCCCCAGGGACTTACTGAGGTCCCCTATCAGGCTGAGTTTAGAGGGGTTGGATCCTTTAACTCTCCCTGTTCTCTTTCTATCTTCCGCTTCATTCATTACGCAGTGAAAATCTCCACCCCTCAAGAGAGCACTTCCACTATCTTACAGCGCAAGGTTTTGAAGCCTTGTAAAGAACTGTCTATCCTGGTTGTTATGGGCGTAGACATTGATCAGACTAATCTTACCCGCCGGGGTCTCTAGATGGACTCTAATTAACCTACCTTCCTCGTCTGTGTCTTGCTTAGTAGTACTACAAGGAGTATTCTTATGGAATAGGAGCACCACTCCCGCCTTTCCCTGGACCGATGCGGAACCTCTCACTTCCCCGACCCACATTTTTTTGAGTTGGCAGAAGTCCCGCTCTGTGAGATGGGACTCCTGCAACATAGCTATATCTGGTTTTAGTTTCTTGAGGTGTCTGAGAACCATCGTTCTCTTATGGGGTGAACGCAACCCCTTAATATTCCATGTCAGTACTCTCATAGTTTAACCCAGGCGAACAGATTTACATAGGCAGTAGGAATAACGAACCCCACGCAGCAGTACTCCCCACCCCCTTTCCACCCAACCCAACATTCCCCAAACATGAAATACCCTCTCCTCCCCCAACTCCTAAGTTTTACTTTCCTCTCTATCTTGACTTCTCTTTTTTCTTGCATAATGAATGGAGGCAAAAACACCATCTTCCTAACAAGTAACGTCTAATATTCCAAATTGCCCCCCCCCCGCAACTCCCTCCTATAGACAACTGTTTTGAACATATATATAAACCAGTAAGACCCAAGTTATTATTGTAGCCTCTCAAGTTGAACTGATGGTATTCCCTCCTTAGGGACATTGTCCCGTAACACTTCCTACCGCATTAGCCAGTAAAACCTCCCTCCACACCTTTCTAAATCGGGGTGGTCTAGACCCAAGGCTCGGGGTATATCTTTGGCGCATATATTGTGAAGATTTTTTAGGGGTACCTCCTCACGGAGTCCAATGATCCTAAGATTGTTCCTGCGGGAACGGTTTTCAAGATCCTCTGTCTTTTCTTGAAGATATTGAGTGCGCTTAATTAATCTCTCCATAGTGCCCCTTACACCTAGCATGTCATCCTCCATCGTACTCATTCTCTCTTCTAGCTCATTAATTTGGCTAGTGTGCATTTTCACCTCTGAATGAATGGCTGAGGTAACTGCAGCTGTAACTGTAGCTGAAATCGTTGATTCAAAGGAAGACAGAATATCAGGGGCCAGAAGCTTTGCAACAGCTATTGCCATTGTTTTACATGAGATGTTCAGGCCTGGCAGCATTTCTTCAAGCTCCCCCTCAGCTGCCCTTAACCCCTGGGACCCTGAGCTGCTTTCTTGCATCACAGTCTCTGGCACTGACTGTGGCTGCGCCGCTGCTGGCTGGGGTTGAGGGATGTTTCCCTGTACCTGCTGCTCTGTCTCCTGGTTCAGTGTCTCTGGGTCCTCTGGGCCCGGTCCGCCGGAGCCTGGTTGGGCTGTTGCCGTCTGTCCGCGCCCGCTCCTCGTGGAGCGCGGGGGATCGGGCGCCATCTTGGTATGGCGGCGCTTTTTTTTTTTTTTCCCCGTCAGAGGCGCGGGTTCCGCCCTGCGCGCCAGGCGCCGGCGACTGTGGCCGGGGGGTGTGCTGTGACTGAGGCACTGACAAGTGCCGAGATTAAAGCCGATATGCCGCTGGTATGTCGGTCAAGAGGGGGGGGGAGGGAGCGCTCAGCTCTCTCCGCCCAAGAAAGGGCCCCGGGAACCGGAAGTCTCTTTCATCCAATATTAAGGTCCCTTATTTGCGAGATCTTCTGATTTATTATCGCCCCACTGGTGGGGGGTTCCGTACTCTAGACTTTTTTAAAAAGGTTTGGCCTTTTTCTCGGGCTTAAAGGGTTTTAATGTTTCAAATCAAATTGTTGGATCTCTCCCTGTCATTCACCTTCCTCCACGACTTCACAATTAAAACCTATATCCCGGGGGTGCCTCCATAAAAATCTGGGAATAAAAACGTAAGCCCCCCGGTCATTTATCACTCAATTACCCCCCTCTTTCTAAAAATTGGTAAGGAACTAGAATGATGGATGATTTTCGCCCCCCTTACTTGCTAAGGCTAAACTTTCAGATGAGACGTTCCCAAAAATACTAAAATTTGTTACAAACAACCCCCTTATTGCTTAACATAAAATGTCCGCCAACTTATACCGCTTTCCTTTTTTCCTATGGAATAAAAAACGCCCCCGTTGCCCTTGCTAAATGATCCCCCCAAGGGGATGGGGGGGCTGAATTTTTGCCCGATCTGATTTGTAAAATTACCCAGCCTCCTGCGCACGGATTTTGGGAAATTGGGTTAAACAGCCCCCTTCCAAAAAATTCCAATTCTCTACGAGGGGGCACGGTTCCCCCCAGGGACGCTTCCGGGCCTTCTTCAACCAAATATTCTGTTTCTTCCTAAGGTGGCGAAACATAGCCTAATTGTGAGGAACACGATGGGACCCCCGGGAAAAGGCCGAAAAACCCTTTTTTCTCTTTTTCCCAAACCAGACCATAATACCTTCCAAACAAAGGGCACCCAAAATTTCCCAAAACCTGGCCTTGTTTAACCCCCCAAATTTTAAAGGGGGTTTTTTGGAGGATTAAAGGGATCTTAACTATTTCCCAGTTTATTCACCCTTCCCACTAACGGATTTACTTTTTTTTCTTTTTTTTTTTTTTCCGAATTTAATCTCAAAAATATACCTTGCAACCATCGCTTTTTTTGGCTTACCCCCAAATAGTGGGGTTTTTATAGAAGTAAGGACAGAACCGTCCTTTTTAAAAATTTAAAATCTTTTTGTTTAAAGTTATGGGCCCAAACTTTTTTCACCCAACCACTCCTATCAGCGCTATATGCTGGTTTTTCGTAGGGTTCAAAAGACGGGGGAAACCTTGCAGATTTTTGCTAAGTGGGAGAAGGTCTACCCAAAAACCAAAGGAGATCCTGATAAAAACCCTCCGGGATGGCTGAAGACCCAAAAATAAAATATTAAAATGAAAAGTTATTCCCCCTCTACATTGTAAAGTGTTTGCAAAATATTTTGGCGCTATTTTTAAAAAAAGGTTTAAATTTATTAATTTTTATAAGGGGAGTGACACGTTCTTTAGAATTGCCCATTCCGAAATTTTAAAAACGGTTTTAAATTTTCCCCCCCCATCCAGTTTTGTCCAGACCGTTTGACGACCTGCCCCAAGTGTGGAAACCCCCCGCAAATTTTTTTCCATAGTATATGGACCTGTGTGAAAACCATGAAGTTCTGGGGGACAGTCAAACAAACCCCTTTTTCATTGCAGGAAGTTTATCCAGGGGGTCAAACATCATCTCGAAATTTGGGCAGAACGGGCATTATCAGGGCAATTGTCAAATTTTTAAAAAAATGGCAGGAGTTCATAGGTAACTTTTTCACCCCCCCGGAATCAAGGAGATCAGCAGCCTTTTTGTTTACACCTCCGGTTTTCTTTTCCTCTCGATTTGCGGCGCCCGGGGCTCGGATTCTGTACCCCCCTAAAAATGGGGGGCTTTAAACCCAAACCATATCCGGGACCACGCCCGGATTTCTCCCTGGGTAAACTGGGGGTTTAAAGTTTGGGCGTGAATTTGTCCTTTATCTATTTCCTCCCTTTGGGGTTTGGGGATTTTTGGGGCCGGGGTGGCGATTTCCCCCAGCATTTTAAACAGCACAGGGTTTTTTTTTTTTCCTTTTTATTCCAGACCTTTCCCTTTATTACATAAGGGGTATGTGATTTTGTCCTCCTTTTTAAAATAACTGCGTATGGGTTTCCAATTTTTCTGTTTTTGTGGGGGTTTTTTTTTTGGGGGGGGGGGGGGTTTGGGGGGGGTTTTCTTTTTTATTATTTATTTATTTTTTTTCTTTAGTTAAGATGGGGACCCTTTTTTTGCTTCAAATTTTTATTATTATATACCAAAGTATGTCATTTTTGTGGGTATCTTTACTTTTTATTGCTTATACTTTTCCCCTTTTCTGTAGTAATGAAAGCCTTTAAAAATTTTTTATTTTTGGTAAACAAGTAGTATTTCATCTAATGGACAGTTTTTTTTAAATTTTTTGTTATTGTAAAATTTTTAAAAAAAAATTTTTTTTACAAAAAAAAAAAAAGAAAAACCTACTTTTAATTAATGCAAGGGCGAAGAAAAACCGGATGAGAACCAAAATAAATGCCTGGGGTTTTACAAAAAATAAAACAACAAACGAAACAAACCCGGGGGTATAAAGCCTAGGACTACATAAGATAAAACTTTTTTTCACAAACAATAAAAAAAAATACAGACTTTCCACATCTAAGAACCCAAAATACAAATAAAAGACAAAAACGGGCCCCAAAACTAAGTGGGGAACCACCCCCAAAAAGGGCGTCCCCCAACCCGGGAACCCCAAACTATATAGACCCTGCCCAAAAACCCTTTAAAAAACAATTTAAACCCCTCTATACCAAAACAAAACTAAAAAAAAAAAAAAAGTGCCCAAAAAAAAGAAAACAAAGCTGATACAAAGCGTTCCCACCATTTTTCCCCCCAACCCAATTTAGGGTTCATCAGGGAAACCCAAAAACCCCGTCCCCTTTTTAGGATGATAGAAATGAAAGAAGGGTCCAGATAAGAAAATAACAGATCCCTTTAAGGGGAAACAGCAACCCTTTTAAAAATTATCAACCAAAAAATTGCAGCAAGAGTTCAATTTCGTCCCGCACTGAACACAGAGATGGGCGCTGATCCAATCTTATTTACCAAGCATGAATATTTTTCCCTTTGATAATTTTGAACCACAAGAGTATTGCAATCGATTGCAGCAAATTTATTTTTGGCGGCCAGTTTGGACATGAAAAAAAACCCCCCCCAGACTTTCGAATTATTCAATATTTATTCCGCCTTCATTTCAAAAATTAAAGGTGCCCGGGGCTTTTTATCTTCGTAGTGTTTTTAGACAGATTCCCCTTAAAAGGTTTTGCCACATCTCATTTCATTCCCCTGCATCCCTCTTCATCCTGTGTGCTCAAAGGGGCTGAGTGATAGACCCCGCAGAATGAAAATCGCCATCCTTTCCTCTCTCATCAAAGAAAGGTCGTTTGTAAAAAGCGTGATACTGCAATGTAGCTCAGAGGTAAAGTTTTTGCCTCACAGCGCAAGGGTCCTAGGTTCAAATCCCTGCAGGAACCAAACCTGTGGATTTTTTTTCTCTTTATCAATGCACAGACCTCATTGAGGTTTCTTTATTCTTTTATTTGCACTGTTTTACTAATTAATGAGGAGCACAGAGTACAAGAGTAGAATGACAGCACCTGGGGTTGAACACTCGATCAGCAGTGAGTGTGTGTGATTACTAAGGAGTACAGAGGACAGGAGTAGAATGACAGCACCTGGGGATTAACCCTCACTCTGCAGTTAGTGTGTGTGTATGATTACTAAACTGAGAAGAGACTGACTGTAGCTGCTTGATAGGAGAGGTGATATCTGAGCATGTCTGACCAAGACTTAGCTTTCAGCCCGGGTCGTATCCCCTGGAGACGAGCTGTAAACAATGGATCACTAAAGGAGCAGCTAAAACAAAAACAGTGCAGAATTTTTAATAATAATGAATAGTAAAAATGTTTATTATTTAATTTGCAAGCTTCCCACGTCAACTTTACTTCATGGCAAAACCCCTTTAAAGCGAATGGGGCAAAACTGCAATGCAGCATAAAACCTGTGAACAAGGATGGCGCTATTTGTGGAAGAGTCTTGTTTTCTACTCCCTTTGAAATCAGCCTAGCTTGTTATATAAGCAATTGCAGGTCCAGCATTTATTGAATCTTTTACATTTTGTTATACTTTGTGTTATCATTTTATTATGTATTGCACTATTATTTTATTATATATTTAACTTTTACATTTTATTCCATATTTGTACCTTGATCGTCACATTTCGTTTCTTCTCCGCTCCATTTTCCATTTTCCTGACAGGTGCGGTTTTCAGGTCCAAACATGCGAAATCCTCCCCAGCACTTGAACTGCAGGACGTCACCCACAAAATATTTCACTTTCCGGGGATACAACGCTCCACTTTCAAACATGACTGGTCTGGGGCATTGCACGGCTGGATGGGGGAATGGGAACAGACAACATGTATGAATAACATGCTGGATATAGATATCAGTGGATCAATAATGGACCCCAAAACTCCTTATTTAAAGCCTCCAGGGAACCTTAAGTACCGCGGTCTTACTTCCCAAAGTGCACATATATCATATTCAACCCTTTTTGCCAAAAGGGGAACTTAAGTCCAATTATAAACAGGGAAAGTTTGGGAGTAAATTTTAGAAAGGATTTAAAGGGATTAAATCGTATTTATTTTGATACTGAGAAATCATTTTTGGATTAAAATTGTTGGGGTATATCACAGGGGCGTATTACAGCACATACCTGTGCGCAGGTACCCTTTTTGTGGAAAGAACCACGATTAGCCATTTTCTACAGTGTTTATGGCCCCGGGGCCTCCTATTACTTTCTTTTCCCCGAACATAATTGCACAAAGAAGTGCAATAATTTTTACAATTTTCGGGGGGGACCGGGGGCGTTTTGCAGCCCAATTATGTCCAAAAATACCCCAAAATTGTCGTGCCAACTCTCCCATTTTTGGCGGGGGCGTCCCGCTAATGGGGGCACCCCCCACCACCCCGGGAGAGTTGGCGAACCTCTCGCCGGCAGCATGCAGCAGGGGTTCTTTGAATGGCCGCAGCGCCGGAGTAGCTTCTCTGGCGCCGCCGGGCCATTCCTACAGGCGGGGGAAGCGGCCGGCGAGTCTCACTGTGCAGGGAGGAAACACGAGGGATCGTTCCCCTCCTCCCTTCTCCCCCTGTATGTACATCCAGATCAGCGTCGCAGGGGGGGTGACGCGCGGCTGCACTCACTCCCCTGCGACGCTGAGTCCGTCGGCCGGGAGATGTCCGCAGCTGGCCGTGCTGCAGGGAGCCTGGTGAGGTAAATGGCTTTTATTATTTTATTTTTATTAGCTATAGGGGGGCTCTACCTGGCTACAAGGGGGCTCTACCTGCCTACAATGGGGGCTCTACCTGGCTACAATGGGGCATCTACCTGGCTACAAAGGGGGCTCTACCTGGCTACAATGGGGCATCTACCTGGCTACAAGGGGGCTCTACCTGGCTACAATGGGGCATCTACCTGGCTGCAAGGGGGCATCTACCTGGCTGCAAGGGGGCATCTACTTGGCTACAAGGGGCATCTACCTGCCTGTAAGGGGCACTACCTGGCTAGAGGGGGCATCTACCTGGCTTTCTTCCAAAGCTGTTATGCAGTTAGGTGGAGTGGGTGTAGCTTTTTGAAGGAGCGTGGCACACCAAAAAGATGGGCTTGTCCATGCAAATTTTTTGCCGCGGCGCGCTACGCGCACAGCCCCTTTGAATCTCCCGCTTTTCCACTTTCAAAAGTTGGCAAGTATGGTTAAACACCAATTTTCATGTGCATAATAATAGCCTAGAATGCGCCTGATTTATGAACCCGCTCTACAGCGGGTCATAAATCAGATGCATTCTAGCTCTCAGGCTTCATTTCTGGCTCAGGTAAACTACTTTGAAAGTGCTCTACCTGTTCCAGCTGTAATGTGGCTTTTTTGAAGGGGCGTGGCACACCAACAAGATGGGCTTGTCCATGCAAATTTTCTGCCGTGGCGCGCGTACCGCGCCGGCCCCTTTAGTCTTCTACTTTTCCACTTTCAAAAGTTGGCAAGTATGCCTTAGTGTGGCAAGTAGTATACCTGCTATAAGGGGCCCTATCTACCTACCTACTAGAGGGGGCCCTATCTCCTAGAGGGGGCCTTATCTAGTTATCTAGTCTATAAGAGGGAGCCCTATACAGAAGGGGGTCTTTACCTACTTAATAGGAAGAGTCTGCCACTTATCGGACACATTTTTAGGGTCTAACCTACCTAATTTTTGGGGGCTAATTTGCTTACTATATGGGGTGTGTGTCTACCTACTGGTGGCACAACTTGTTGCCCTTTAATCAGCTCTGGGCATTTTCAGTGTTTGAGGTACAATTACTGTGGGGGGCACCAAAGAGGGCATTGTTACCATTTGTGGTGCTGTAGATGGGAAGTTTGTACAAAGGTGGGAATTGGTAGAAAAGAGCTGGAAAAGTGAAAGATGTAACATGTTTATGTGGTGAATTCAGCAGGGACGAGTTGTGGCTGGGAGAAGACATCATGATGGTCTGGAGCGGGAAGAAAGAAAGGGAAGAGAACAACTCATCAGACATCACCCGTGAGTCCCTGGATGCAACTTCATTCTAATCACTTATGTGTCTACAGAGCATCTGTGTACAACTAGTATCTACCACTATATGGACTGTATGGTGGTGATAGTGTAACGGTTTTATTGAGTCTCTTTATTCTGGTGATATATGGTCATGATATGGTGGTATTATTTGGTCTTTGTACATTGTTTTTATTGGTCTGGGTATACTGTTTTGGTCAGTAACATTATGGTGGTATCAGTCACTATATAGTGGTGACATTCACTGATCATGTGGTGGTATTTTTTAGACCTTGTTAATGTACTGACTGGCAGAAATGAGATAAAATGTTAACTAAACTGTTCAGTGTAAACTCCAACAAAAATTAAGAAAGTAAAAAACAAAGGCACAATTGTGTCTAGTTCCTGTTCAACCCAAAAAATATATATAATTTTTTGGCTTTATAGCTTGTTTTTCTTTGTCCCCTTCTGAAATGAATTTAGTTCTATTAGACAATCCCTTTAAGTACAAATAATTTCCTGCAGTGTGTGCCAAGTAGGGAACCTGTTGTTGAAAAGTAGAGATCCACAGCCATGTTCTGTGGTTAGGTGGGACCTAGCTGCAGTTTTGCAAACGGGCCTATGAGTCTTTAGAGGCGCCTCTGGTTGTGGAGGAATTTTCGGGTTCCCACAGTCAATAGTGTCCAGGTGTGACTGCTAGTCCGTTCCCCAATAGCTACCCCCCTATGCTAGTAACAGGATGGCATAATCAGTTCACCTTGTGCATTGGGCCTTCACAAATCTCATTTGACCATCTACCAGCTGGAGAGGCCATTCCTGTGAAGCTGATGCTGTCATACGTTCCGTCAGGACAGTGTACTCCACCTTACTGCCCACCATTTGTCCTCATTTGGTCCAGATGAAACACCACAGTCAATGGGCTAATTTTAATAAACACATTGAGTGGCTGCAATGGACACTGAAAACAAAGAGGGAGGGGGGGGAAAGAATGGTGTAAATAAGAAAATGGCATTCCTCAAGGCGCTCACTGTAAGAACAGATAGTCTCAAGCTACTCACAAAAAAGTTAGCTATATTTGCTTTTGGCTTAAAATTTCAGATGAACATAAAATTTCTTGAAACAGTTATTTAAATAACTAATGATCCGATCTCTTCCTTTAGATGCACATGTTTCAACTGTTCAGTGTTTCAGACTTTTTTGCACAACTTGCTGATCCTCTAACAAGGACTTAATGGTAAAATTCACCAACAGGTTTTGGAGTCCCTGAATCTGCCAATAAATTTAAGGATCAATTTGAATCGACATAATAGACCAAGACAAACACCTTACAATTGATGCACCCCGACTTTGCGATTGCAGCTTCAAGCCAGCATGCTCTCAGACGGAATGGGGCCACTGAGCGTAGAGTTTCACAGATTCATCAGCATTGTATCATAGATACGGAGAGACAGAAATTCACAGAAAAGCAAAGACTGCGTCCTGTGGCTCCATCACAGACTGATGACCACTTCAGTTGTAACCAATGCCCTGTTGGAAACAAACAATAATTAACCGTAAGAAGAATATCACACAACTCCAGGCAGTTTACGGAAGTGAGAGGCACACCAGGGTCACGTCAGACACTTCTCTGGTTTGTCATACAAGGTGGGCTATAAAAAAATGCACCAAAATTTTGGTTCACGATTAAGTGTAAGCTAAGCCAACTAAAAATGGTGTCAAGTAAACTAACGGATCCTGCTCCATGATTGTTCTATGCCTTTTTTTTCCGATTAATTAGAGTTTTAATAAACATTTTCAATAGGCATAGAATAATCACAAAACCTTAAAATGAACAAAGGCACTAACAGTGTTAATGCAAACGACAAGTAATGAGCAAATACCCCGAAGGTAGGCCCACTACATCATGAACCGCCGATTTGCGTATCTACGAAATAGAGAATCAGGAGTAACATCCATTACTGGGCGGCGGAAGCCCAACATGCGCCCCCCCCCCCCCCCCCCCCGCAACAGATCAAGCTCTGAACGTCTACAAATCAGCGTGTCGCAACTTCCAATGATCATGACACATAAGAGAAAGAAAAAGGGAAGGAAGGAAAAGGAATCCACAACCGCCATACCCAGAGAAGCACAGGACACACACCAAGAGCCATGCAATGGGAGGTTTGTTCCTATAAAAATACTCAACCACCAAGGCCCAACCACCATAACCACCCCCCCGTGGGCGGAGGGGGTTGGGCCGGGCAAGAAAACACCCAGTCTATCACCCCAAGACTGCCTGAAAGGTTCCCGGAGGATGAATAATGGGACCAAGCCTTCCAGGTTGTGCAAGACTTTAATAGACTCATCAGGCTATGGCGATCAACTCCCTCCATACAGTGAATAAAGACACCGCCTCCACCCAGTCCAGCAATGGACGAGGAACGGATTGACGCCCAGCGCGGAGATGCACCGAGTCCTTTGCTGCCTGAAGAAGTCGTCAGGGATTTCTTGTACGAGGATTGCGAGAAGAACATAAATAGAGAGAGAGCTGCTTCTGGCATCCTGAATAGAGGTCCCACACAATCCAAGATAGCCTGAAGGACTTTCTTCCTGAAGGCGCAGGATGGATCACCCCACGCAAATATGGGACATAGACCCTGCCTCCAATTACATCTCAGCAGGTAATGCCGGAACTAGGAAACCAATTGTGAAGGCAGAATCGGCACCCCTGTACCACCTGTACAGAACTTAATAAGCTTGTTTCCTGTGCCTTGCACGCTATCACCGCCTATGAGTGAGAAAAAAGCACTTTCTCCATTGATCAACCCGTAAAGGTCCTCCGTCACTCTTTCTCCAGCCTACAATACTAATGAAGTATCCTGACAAGAGACCCGAGATTAGCCCACTGGTAAGCAGTGATCAATGCCTGGGGGAGCATGGTGCAAAACATAGTTTCCTCCGAAGGAGAAAGTGCTCCTAAGAGATCTTTCTTTTACAGTAGCAGCTAAAGACTTGCCGAACTGTAAATACTCAATCTATGCCTATCATATGGATGGCAGCCTGATTCAAATCCCCTAAGGTCAACAGACAACCCTATTTGTACCTGCACTGTGAGGAGGGGGCGATATTTAGATTTCCCTAGAATGACCGCCCAGAGGCCGCCCGGGGAAATAATATTGTCTGAGAATGGGAAAAAGGGCCAGCTAGGTCCATAAAGGTCGGGGCCTTAGATTCATATTAGAAAAGCGGTAACTGTACTGAATGATAGAAGTTTAGGGTCTCGGGTCGAGAGGCTCTGTGCCATGAGGAAGAGGAACTTATCGCCTGGGGGGAAGACCGTTTGCGCAAGATCCTCACCCAAATCTTATCCTGGGGACAATGGACCAAGTCCTAAAACCTAGCATAAGCAGCCGCCAGGTAAAAGACCGTTGCAATCTGGTAGCCCACCCCCCCCCGCCCCCTCCGTCCTTGGGCCTAGACAGCAGTTCCCTCTTAATCTCGGCGACGAGAAACCATATAAACTCGGTGAAACATCGCTGAGTTTAACCCCAGAAGGAAGAGGCAGTATCGTGAACCGTTGGAACAGTATAGGCCCAGTTTCGGAGTATAGACATTTTCATAATAATCCACCCTGCCAAACCATAGAATCACCCCGTCCCAGACTCCCCAGACAGCGGGGGAGGAGAGAAATATTAGCCACAGAGGTTTGGAATGCACTCATACAGGTTGACAGAATTCTCTAGGAATTTTGATCCCCAAGTACGAATCTCCCTCTCAGGCCAAGAGAAGGAGTATTATAGATTTGAATGGGCCAGGGACAGTGGGGTGGTTAAGAGAGATATTCAAGGCTTCTCCGGTTTTGAGTAATTAATTTTATATTTAACCCATAGGCTTGAATTTATCCACTCGGACAGCAAAGGAGGAGATAAAAGGCTCCTTCAGATAAATCAATAGATCTTCTGCGAAGGCCGAGACTTAAGCTCCTGCCCTCAAATCATGATGCCTTGATATCCGGTGATCGCACCGCGGCCGACAAATGTTCCCATAATTAGGATATACAATAGCGGCGACAAGGGGATCCTGCCTATTACATTACGTATGTCTAAGGGCCAGATAGCACACCCATTAACTTTTAATTCGCGCCAGGGTTTTGATAAAGCATAATATTTTGCGGTAACGATGGGGCCAAGTCCCACATGCTTGAGGTATCGTCGAAGAGGTCCCAAGAGATCCGTCAAAAGCTTTTTCGCAGCAAGAGACAGGATCATCAAAGGGTTTCCCCATGCCACTGAGCATATTGAATAACGTCCAATGTCTTCAATGTGTTGACCCTACCTCTCGACTCCCGGGGTAGAGCCCACCTGATCCGGTGAATCAGGTTGACAGGAGTGGATTGAGGCGAGTTCGCCATAATTTGCATAAATTTTGAGATCCACATTGAGAAGGGAAATCGTCTATAAGCTTCCATCAAGACCTGCGGGTCCTTGCCCGGAGGGCACACAGTGGATATGGCCGCAGAGGCCTCCTTGGGGAAAGGGAGGAGACAGAGACAACAATGAAAGCATTCATGAGAACGGGGAGAGGTGAGTGGAGCAAGTTTGGAAAAATTTGCTGGTAGAATCCGTCTGCCGCCGGACTTTTCCCACTGGGAGCTCCCTAATGGCCAATTCTAACTCCCCGCCGATAAAGGGCCTCTAGCTGCCGATGGTGTCATCCTGAAGTGTCGCGAACGGGAGAGATTTCCCGCCCTGAGAAGGTGGAGGAGTCGACCCACCGTAGAGATTAATACAACTTGGAGTAAAATGATTTGAAACTCCTTGGCAATCGCGGGGTGAGTTACCAGGGAGCCTGCGCTATTTTTAATACTAGTGACTCCAGGAATGCGCTGTTATTCTGTTCCCCAATTGCCCCTTGCTACGAGCCGACCACTTTATTCCCATATTCATGAAACCTGCTTCGACGCCTTTTGCAATAGTCTACCCCAAGAGGCCTCAAACCAGTAACGGACCTCCACTCTGGCCACAGCAAGTCCTGCAGCACCGTGCTAGAAAGGGCCTGTTTGTGAAAGAGCTCAGCGAGTTACCCTTTGCAACCCCCGCGCAAAGCTTGTCCGGGCTTTAAAAGGCTGCTCCCGTGCTTAATCAGGATTCCACGGAGAACCACTTCAAGGCCTCCCATTGAAGAAGGGCGAAGTGAGATCAGGCAGCGTGGTCCTCCCGGAATTGCTCAGACAGTCTGCCTGAGCTCCCCCAAAACACACCGAGTCAGCAACTAGGACTCATTAAGTCTCCAAGGTCGGCGTGTGCGAGAGAGGGAAGGACATGCAGATATAAAGATGGGGCATGATCAGACCACAGTACAACCATATGGAGGAGGACTGCAGCCACGGAAGCGCAACTTGTGCTGACGCAAAATATAGCGATTCTACTGTATGGTTATGAGGATGCGAATAAAACGTAACCCTATCAATGGATGTTGAAGCCGCCATCGTTCTATTGCATTTTTAAATGAAATGAAAAAAACCTACATAACTATTTTTAAAATTTCGGTGCGGTTTTGTTACCTTTCAGTGTTCTCAGAAATCCAGAACCTCCTGGTAAAACCTGCCCCTCACATTTTATTTTTTGGGTTGAAAAACACGTGGAAATTTTGGGGGCGACATGTATAAAAGGGGACTGCACCAGATTTCTGGCATCTTTTCGCCCGATTCCAGCGGCCCCCGTTCAAAATTTTTTAAAGGGCTCGTACCCACCCCGGGGGGCATTACAGAGGAAAGAGCATTTGGGGTAAGGGCCCCTGGGTTTCAGAGGGCGTGCGGGAGGCGGGGGCGCACTAAAACCGTACAAAACATAGTTTTTAATGTTCCCGCCTATCTGGGCACTTTATGCTGGAACAGGTAGAGCATGTCAAAGGGGTTTTACCTGACCAGAAATGGCGCCCGGCGCTAGAATGCTCTGATTTATGCCCCCTGTGGCAGGTTCATAAATCAGGCGCATTCTAGGCTTTTATTAGCGCAGAAAATTTATGTTTTTAAACGCCAAATTTCATACATACCGCCCTTGCTGTTGATGTGAATGGGGATAGCTAAAAACCTTGTTTAAAATTGTGTTTTTTTAGTGCGGATCCGCATCCAAAGCCACATAGACATAAACGGGACTCGTTTCTGACTGTAAGGCTATGTCCACACGGCCTAATTGCGGGGCGTACAGTGCGCCCCACAATTATGCCAGGTGTTCGGGAGTCGCGCTGATACGCGCGCATAGACATTCATTACTCGTGGCGTGTATTCACCGCAAGTAATTGACATGTCACTTATCTCCCCGCGCGTACAATACGATCGGATTGTACAAGTGAGGAGAGGAAGCGTGATCCATAGTTTCTGGTTTTCAAGGTGCCAAAAAAACGCCGCGAAGTGCGCGCAGAAATTATGCCGTGTGAACAAAACATAAACCGCAAGTAAAAAAAAAAACGACCCAAAACCCACACGCAAAATCATGTTGAATATTGGTTGAAAACCGCATCATCCAACTTGGTTTACAATGGAGATCCTGCGAGTAAATTTTACTCATGTGTGGAGTCCCCTAAGGCTCGTTTACACGCTTATTTCTCGCGATTGGCCCCGTACTCCGCGCCGGATTTGCGTGCGTACGGGCCAACCCCGTCGGAGTAATTAACGGAAATTCCATTTGCTCTCATAGAGAACAGTGGATTCCGTCGTTTCGCTCCAAACCCCTCGGGGGGAATCCGTTAAAACAATGAAATATTGTTATGGGGCCGGGGAGCGGCGCCCCGCCGCGCCCCGGGCCCCCGCCCCCGTCCCGCCCCTTATTCACGCCGGATTTGTGAGCGCAATCCGGCTCACAAATCCGTCGGGAATAAGCCGTGTGAACAAGGCCTAACTCTGCCCCCATTGGCCCCATTTATCAACACTGTCTAGTACAGTAAAATTATCTTTGTTGCCCAGGGCTGCCATTAGGAATCTATAGCCCCATACAGCCAAAACACCTTGACCTCTTGCCCATTACTAGTTCCTGTCTCGCACCATATCAGTCAGCCCCTTTTAATTTTTTTAATTGCTCATGGCCCCTGACAGCTGTACTGGCAGCATTGCAGTGATGGAGGCCCCATTGTTGCTCCTAGCAACCAATCAGATTCCATAGCAGCCAATCAGAGCCCATAGCAACCAATCAGACCTCAGCTTTCATTTCTCATACTGCTCTGGAAAAATGAAAGCTGAGCTCTGATTGGTTGCTATGGGCTCTGATTGGTTGGTGACAGGTTTTATTGGCCCAGGTTGATATGGGCCAAAGGTTTATGTAAGTGAAAAATGAAGGGGTCCTGTACAGGAAAAGTTTGCTGGGTGCAAATTTCCTATAAGAGAGTCGTAATGACTACTTATAAAAAAAAGGAAAAAAATGTAAAAAATATAAAAATATTAAAAGAAAGAAATACAATAAAAAAATAACCATAATTGGTACCACCGAGCCTCTAAAATGATTAATATATAATTAATTAAAATGCAACCTTATATATCCTGCAAGGTGAAAAAAGTACCCGGCAGCAAAATCGTGGGGGGAGGGAGGGGTTGGGGTTACTTTGCCTTCCCAAAAATTGGATCATAAAGTTGCAGGTTCTCTAATGGTCATTTACACCGCATTTATTTATCCTTAACAAAATCCCTATCAATGGAAGAAAAAACATAATATAAAATGTATACATAATTGGCATTGCTGCGATCGTAATGTCTCAAAGTATAAAATTATTACATTATTTATCTCACATGGTGAACAGCATAAATAAATTGCATTTTTCTCCCCAATTTTATTCCCAAAAACATAAGTGATCAAAAGGTCTTATGTCCCTCAAAATGGTACTAATAAAAACTAAGCGGGACATGTATGAAAACCTTTCTAGTTCTAAGTCTTTATTTGTTGCCCATAGCAACCAATCAGATTAAGGGTGAGACAGACCCGAAACGCGTCTGCCTAAAGCTGCACACTTTTTATGAGAACCATGTTTTAACAATGTGAAATAAAGGAATGAAAATAACTTTTAAATCATCTCCATTTGGTGCTGGATCCACTTTTCTTTTGGATACTATGAAATGGCCCCGTGTGTCCTGGAGCGGTCCGTGCACTGAAGTAGAGATACACTGACAAACAAAATACCAAGTGAGCTTTCCATGATTTAAAGGGGTTGTCTCACTACAGGGATCGCTGCTTTTTATGTTAACACTCTCGCAAAAAACAGTCACTTTGTAATATGTGTCCATTAACAGTGTCCTACCTATTCCTATATATCCCCTCTTGTATGGGCTGCATCAGCTCCTCAGGTCGCTATAGCTAAATACCTGGTACATCTCTCCTGATAGGCTGCCAGCACTGGTCGCTATAGCTATAGACCTGTTCAATATCTCTTGATAGGCTGCCAGTGCTGGTCGCTATAGCTACAGACCTGTTCCATCTCTCCTGATAGGCTGCCAGTGCTGGTCACTATAGCTACAGACTTGTTCCATCTCTCCTGATAGGCTGACAGCGCTGATTGCTATAGCTACAGACCTGGTGTCCTCAGCAGCTCGTCACTGCAGGCCAATAGGAACCAGTAGACACCCTCCCGAATTCAAACATAAAACTGAGAGAACAGGACTCATGTAAGATGAATCAATGCAGTGGGACAACCCCTTTAAAGACTTTGCTGGTTTGACTCCTACCAGACTCCTACTCCAGACGGTCTTCGGCTGAAAACGCCTATTGGTCAGGCATCTCTCCTAATGCTCATATATGTGTTATTTAAACTACTGGAAATCTGGCCATTCTATGTATAAATAAATCACATTTTTGCTTGAAAATCTGCGGTGTCCTGTGGATGTTTGGAGAATTTCTATACAGGATTGGTAATCCCTCCAGTACAATTTCCCATACCTAAGGTGTGCAGAATCCTGCTTCAATCAACAGTTCTCATACATAAAGCCCTAAAAGTCATCCTGCAAAAAACAAGCCCTCACACAGCTCTGTCAACAGAAACATTAAAACATGTTATGGCTGCTTTCACACGGAGCTTTTTTTTATATGTTTTTTGATGCGTTTTTTGTGCAGAAATGTACAGCGTTAACTGCTCTGCCTTTCTGCACCAAAAACGCATCCAGAAACGCATAAAAAAGCACTAAAAACGCTCCTATAGGTTTTGGAATATGGAGACACACAAAATATTTTATTTCAAAAGTTTGTTTTTGTTGTGCAAAAGTGGAAAAAAAAAATTAAAAAGCTATAATCATGATGTTGCCATCACTGCACTGACCCACAGAATGTTTTACTATGTGGTGAATGCCATGAATTTGAAAGGCAAAGAAACAGCGGTGGGATTACTTTGCTTTTGTTTTGTCCAGTCCTCCCTGAAAGAGTTTATAAAAGTTATTGAATAATTTCTATGTACCTGAAAATGGGGCTGTTATCAAAAGGCTCATTAGAAAAAAAACAAGCCCTTTAAGGAGCAAAAAAATGTTGCTCCTTAAAGGGTTAAGTTACGATGGTCCAGAAAAATACTGAGGCCACTGTAACCTAAGGCATCGCTGTATAACACATCTCTTGCTACAAGAAAACCATCTGGATATTCTAATAAGTATCTTGGAATCTCTCTCACCCGTTACCTGCTATCTGGCTGAGGAGGATTAGAGGTAACATCTTGCCCTCTCTCATGCACGGCCCCGTCGCCTGTCTGCTCCCCTCTCCTCGCAGGGATTTGGTGCTGTGTATATAGCAGGGGAAGAGCACATAGGATTCCTGTAAATGGTAAACAGTCCAGTTTCACAACAGATGTTTGCAGACAGGAGGAGCGATGTTACCCAATTCACCAGAAATTCCTTCTAGCTTACCGAGGAAATCTTAAATATTTAAAGGCTGGGGTTATTAAAACATTGGGGCACATTTGTTATTGTGCAGTTTGCTTTACATTACATTCATTGTACATTCTATACAGTTTTTAGACACTTTTGCATCTCGTCCGCTAAAAGGATTGGCCTCCGTGGCTTCACGGGAAAGGAGCATGGCTTAGCGTGCCAGTGGCACCCAGGTTCACATTGTATTTTTCAGAAATGTTTTATTGTGCAGAACTATACGTTGCATTTGCCATATATTGCTTTTAATCTACATAGGGAGGAAGGATGCCTCCATTTTGGTTTCTTGCACCCCGCCCACCTTCACAGGCTGTTATATAAGTGCAGCATGTTTGCAAGGTTGGTGTTTTTTTATTTTTCTCTCTGGATATTGGAGGTCGGTTGACCCAATGAGAAGTCTGAATTTGGCTCTATTGAGAGGTAAAGATAGCGTAGGACAGTCCGACCTGAGATCACGTTGTAAGCCGGGGGTGCTTAAACATTTTTTGATCAAAACATGTGAACTAAGAATCTCAAAGTTTTTTTTATGGCTTAGCGTGCGACACTGTGCAAGAACATGCACCAAAATTTTAGTTGGTGGCTTTTACTTGGAGGTACAAACGTATTAAGGGGTAATAGGTGGAGATGGTGAAGGTTGTGGGGAGTGATAGGTAGAGTTGATGGGCCAAAGGAATAAAATAGGATAGGGGGAGGTTATGGGAAGGGGGGAATAGGTTGGTGGGGTGTGGGTGATTAGGTGGAGGTGAGGGGCTAAGGGGTAATAGGTAGAGAGGTTATGAGGTGATAGGTGGTGCTGGTGGGGGTGATAGGTGGAGGTGAGGGGCTAAGAGGTAATAGGTATAGAGGTAGAGAGATTATGAGGTGACAAGTGGTGATGGTGGGGGGTAATAGGTGGAGGAGTGGGGCTAAGGGGTAATAGGTAGAGAGGTTATGAGGTGATAGGTGGTGATGGTGGGGGTGATAGGTGGAGGTAAGGGGCTAAGGGGTAATAGGTAGAAAGGTTATGAAGTGATAGGTGGTGATGGTGGGGGTGATAGGTGGAGGTAAGGGGCTAAGGGGTAATAGGTAGAAAGGTTATGAGGTGATAGGTGGTGATGGTGGGGGGTGATAGGTGGAGGTGAGGGGCTAAGGGGTAATAGGTAGAAAGGTGAGGAGAGTATGGGGTGGTTGGGGGTAGGTGGAGGTGGTGAAGGCTTCGAAACCTCTGTTGCAGAGGTGAAAATGGACACCAAAAGATCTGTTTCACAATGGCACCAATGACCCTTTTGATCACAATGGGTTTGTTGGGTTTCTGCCATGGTGTCCATTGTTTAGAACCTTTTTAATATGGGAGGGGGCTTTCCCAAAAAAACCCCCAACCAAATATAGTCTAAACC
>JAODAL010043958.1:0-33336 GCA_025379985.1 Phyllomedusa bahiana
GGGGTTTTTCAGATCCATCCCCCCAAAAAATTAAAAATAGAACATTAAGAGAACACCCGGGAAAAAACTGAGACACCCCACAGAAATCGATAAAAAAAAATCAATTTTTCAGAAGAGTTTATCACCGCGGCGCCCCTTTCCCCTGACAGAAACAGTGAGAGCGGTTGACCCCAGGGGTCGCGCCCGGGACCTTAATTTCGGGACTCACAAAACCCCGCCGGTCTCTGTTTGGCTTCACCTCGCCTTTCAGCAGGCACCCTTCTTCCTCCCAAGTGTTTTGCCCCAGAGCGCCATGTGCCGCAGCCATTTTATCAATCAAAAGCACACTTCGTTCACGCAAGTACCCCAAAGTTCATTTTGTTCCCCCCGAATTTTTCCCTAAATTCTAAACGAATTCCACTTCGTCGAAAAATTCGCCACTCTAATATGATTTATTTTGTTGATTAGAACACTGCTGTTTCTTTTTCACTTTCTGAGAGCAAAAACTTTCAAATATTTCCCATGAAGCATCAGAGGGCTTGTTTTTGTAGAGCAAGTTTTTTTTTTTATTGCACTATGGTGGCATACAGATAATATGCCGAAAAACTTGCTATGCCAGAAATATAGTAATCGGGTTTATTTTTGGCGTTTCAATTTTATGGTGCTTGCCACAGTCAGTACGATCATTTATTTTCTGTTTTTCTTCTTTGGCACAAAATAAAAAAAATCTTTTTATTTTGCCATATTTTGAGGGTCACATTTTTTTTAGCTTTCCATTAAAGAGTTGTGTAAAGCTTGTCCATGTTTTTTTACTAGACAAGTTACAGTTTTCATTGGTGTAATTTTAGGGTTTATATAACTGTTTAATCACTTTTATCACATTTTTTGGAAAAGAAGAGCAGCAATGCTGACATTGTTTTTACAGCATTAAATGTGTGGATTTAATATTTTAATTGTATTATAGCACAGATAATTATATAAATTTTGCTTAGTTAGAATTTTATTTTTTACAAATAATCGAGGATTTTATTGGGGATTTGTTTAGTTTATTTCCATTTTCTTTGATGTTCAAAGATCTTAGCTTTTTTTTTTTTTACTTTTATTAACCTGCTTTTTTCTTACCAGAAGAGGACTTCACATGTGATGCTCTGATTGCTCATAGTTTACTGCAATAGCTTTGTATTGAAGTGTTATGCTCTTCCAAAAATTTTAAATAAAAAGGAGGGAAAGTAGGTTGACGTTATTACGACAAAGTTGAAATCGGAAAACGGTATTTACGGATCGATTTTTAAATCACGCATAATTTGGGTTAAAATCTGGCTAATCTATTAAAAAACGCGCCATTTTGGGCGTTTTCCTTCTTTTGGCGCCAGAAATAACTACAGCATAGGCAGGGGAAAATTGGTGCGCGTCATGTGGGATGTGTATGTTCGATTGCTGGAAAAATCACATGACCCCCGTTTACATAGAACACCCCTTCCTGTTCATGATCAGTGGTGTCAGGCTCATACAGTGGGAGTCGCTCTGCCCTGTCCAAAAGCTCAGCAACGCTCAGCGAAATTATTCTATTTTTCAAAAGACAGTCTATTTTAGTGAAACCTTTTGAAGTTAGTTAGATCAGAGACTTGCAGATTTTAGATTTGGGCAAGAATTTTAAAGGGAGCACTCCCGCTGAAAAGTCCCGGGGAGGGGAAAGGGGGGGGGGCCCGCGGGCGAACACCGACAAGCTCTAAAAGGTACGGATATTGTAACCAAAAACTTTGTTTAGACATTTGCTTCCCTTAATTAGAATACAGTCTTTCTAGTAACTGCGGTCTATTTGTTGGGTGCAAAACTCCACTTTTATTATCAGTAAAACATTTCAGTTGGTGTTCTTTTTTAATTTTGACAGACCCTTTGTTGATATAGCCACCTTGCGAAAAATTTGAATACAAAAATTTTGTATTCCCACGGGTTTATATTTCCCAAAAAATACCTTTTTTTACCCGTTACATTTCGATACTTTTTTTTTCACTTTGGCGCAGGCCACTTGTTGATAGACCCCACCTTGCATTTAAAAATTTTGAATCCGCAACTTTGTAGTCCCCAGGGGTGTACTGATGGGTGCCAAAAATTTTTAAAATCTGAAACTTTTTAAACGGGTGTTTTTTTCACTTTTGGTCAGTCAAGCTTTGTTGATAATCTACTTTGCGTTAAATTTAAATACGCAATTTAGTATCCCCCAGGTGAATTGATATGACAAAAATCCCTTTTTATTACCCCGTATACATTTCAGACAGGTGTTTTTTTCATTTTTGGTCAGTAAACTTTGTTCTAGAGCTACTTTGCAGTTAAATTGAATACAGCAATTTAGTAGTCCCACAGGTGAATTGATGGGTGCCAAAAAATACTTTTATTATAACGATACTTTTCAGAAGGTTTTTTTTTTTTTTTTTGGGTCACAAGATTGTTGATAGATCTACTTTGCTTAAATTTAATACAGCAATCTTGTGTCCCCAAGGTGAATTGAAGATCCAAAAAATACCTTTTATTTCCGTTCATTTCAGACAGGTTTTTTTTTTCATTTTTGGGTCGTCAACTTTGTTGATAGATCTACTTTGCAGTTAATTTAAAAAGAAATTTTATAGTCCCCACGGGTAATTGATGGGTGCCAAAAAATACCTTTTATTATCCCGTATACATTTCAGACGGTGTTTTTTTTCATTTTTGGTCAGTCAAGCTTTGTTCATAGAGCTCTTTGCATTTAAAATTTTTGAAACAGCAATTTAGTAGTCACCACAGGGAATTGTTGGTGCCAAAAAAAACCTTTTTT
Source organism: Phyllomedusa bahiana (assembly GCA_025379985.1). Classification (NCBI taxonomy): domain Eukaryota; kingdom Metazoa; phylum Chordata; class Amphibia; order Anura; family Hylidae; genus Phyllomedusa; species Phyllomedusa bahiana. The sequence goes on from JAODAL010043958.1 coordinate 2,792, forward strand.
TAACCCCCGTATACATTTCAAAAGGGTGTTTTTTTCATTTTTGGTCATCAATTTTGTTGATAGATTACTTTGCATTTAAATTTTGAATACGAAATTTTGAAAGCACCACAGTAATTGAAGGGCCAAAAAATACCTTTTATATCCCGAACATTTCAGACAGGTGTTTTTTTCATTTTGGTTTCATCAAGTTTTGTTGATAGATCTATTTTTGCAGTTAAATTTGAATAAGAAATTTTTGAGTCACCACGGGGTGAATTGATAGGTGACAAAAAATACCTTTTATTATCCCTATCATTTAAGATACGTGTTTTTTCATTTGGCACGGGGCCAGCTTTGTTGATAGAGCCACCTTGCAGTTAAATTTGAACCCGCAATTTAGTTCACCACAGGTAAAATTGATAGGTCCAAAAAAAATACTTTTATTATAACTAAAAACATTTCAGAAGGTTTTTTTTTTTCACTTTGTCTAAAAGCTTTGTTTAGATTACTTTGCAAAAAAATTTAAATACGCAATTTTGTAGTCACCACGGTGAATTGATGGGCCCAAAAAATCCCCTTTTATTACCCCTTTACATTTCAGAAGGTTTTTTTTTATTTTTGGGGTCAGTAAAGTTTTGTGAAAACTACTTTGATTAAATTTAAATACAGAAATTTTAGAAGCCCACCACGGGTGAATTGTTGGGTGCCAAAAAATCCTTTTTTTATCCCGATCCCTTTTCAAAGGTGTTTTTTTAATTTTGGTCAGTCAAGCTTTTTTCATAGGCATTTTTGAAAGTTAAATTTGAATACAGCAATTATAGCCCACGGTGAATTATAGGTGCCAAAAATCCCTTTTTATTACCCCCTATACTTTCAGAAGGTGTTTTTTTTTCACTTTTGGCAGTCAAGCTTGTTGATAATCTATTTGCATTTAAATTTAAACACAATTTTTGTAGTCACCACAGTGAATTGATAGGTGCCAAAAAATCCCTTTTTTTACCCCTTAACATTCAACGGGTTTTTTTTTTCATTTTTGGCAGTCAACTTTTTTGATAGATCTACTTGCAGTTAATTTTTGAATACGCAATTTTGTAGTCACCACGGGTGAATTGATGGGTGCCAAAAAATCCCTTTATTACCCCGTATACTTTAAAGATACTGTTTTTTTCACTTTGGCACGGGGCCACTTGTTAAAGAGCCACCTTGCATTTAATTTTTGAATCCACAATTTTGTTTTGTTTTAGGGATTTGAGAATACTGTGTTTTTTTGCCGTCTTTAAAAAGACTTTTCCAAACTCTTCCATACCTTCTCAAAATTTTTTTCTTTCTGAAAATGGAGCGAATTAGGTGGGAAACGAGCAAAGGGGGGGGTGGACGGAGGAGAGGAGAGAGAAGGGCTCCTCCCCGTGCTGTAAAAACAGCATGCCCCGCGACGTCAGTTGCAGGACCGTCAGGGCTGTCATCGCGGGGGCAGGGCCCGGTGAATCTCGTAACGAAACAGCGTCGCCATCTGTTCTTTATGTTAAAGCAAACCCGCCTCCAGCATTTACCTCCTCGTCCCCCCGCACGGGCCACAAATGTCGTCATCAGCTCATCAGCATCCGTCCAAATGAAGCAGCCCCAAAAGTCAACGTGTACCCACACTGTGGGGTAATCCATTTTCTAAGACCCTTTTATGACAAAATGCGGGTTTGGGGGCAAAGGGAGTTAAAAGATCAAGAGGCAAAGAGGGTATTTTCTTGCTTTTGACCCCATAAATATGCCATCAGAGGAGGGGAAAAGGGAAACCCGGGCAAAACGGCAAAAATCCCCGGGGCGGCAACGCCTTGCAGTCCCTCTTTTTTTAGCCCGCCTCCTGGATGCAGAATGTCGGGCACGAAAATCCCCTTGTTGATGAGATGATGACGACATTGCGGACCAACTGGGCTTTTCACAGAATTGCTTGAGAGCCTTCATCACTGGGCGAGGAGGAAGACGATGGGTAGTGTCATTTGGCCCGCCTCAAAAAGGAGAGGGCGTCGAGAAGTCCCTGATATGATTCCCCCGCCACGTGACGGAAACCCCCCTCCTCGTTTATCACCTCAAAAAGGTCCAGGACCTCTCAAACCTGGCCTTTTTTGAGCAAGCCCCCTGATTCACCCAGCGTGTCTTCCCCCCCTTTTCCGTAAACAATCAATAGAGGCAAGAAACCCTTTGGGTTTTAACCACCCCCACATGTCTTTCACATGCAGCGAAAGCTGGGTTTAAATTGGGGGCAACACTTGGCCAAAAAAAGGGCCCGAGCGTCGGGCCCCCACCACTGTCCACCCCCGTCTCCCCTCCTTTTCCCCGCCACCCCCAAGTGTTCCTCACTGCCCCTTCTCCCGAGCATGATCAGGGATCAGCCCCCGCTTCACCCCCACCCTCGCCCGAGTACCACAAGCACCACCAAGACCCCCCAAAACCCCTTTCCTCGCATTTGATGACCTGCACGGACAGCGGGCCCGTCTAGCACCAGCCTTCTGTCTTTCCAGGTTTGGGAGCAGAAGAAACACTTTTCCCCAAAACCCTCCCAAAGCCAAAGCCGAATGTCGCAATTTTCAGGGTTTTGGCCTTGGAAAAATTTTCCTTTATCGGTGGAAAAAAGATTTCTGCCACGTCATGGCCCTTGCCCGCCCCAAACCAGATTCCCCAGCAGCATTTCTTTCCAAAAAGCCTCCCGCATGGCCACCATGTCATCAAAATTCAAGCGCGTGTTTTGATCTGTGGCCCGGGAAAAATCCATCTACCACCGACACATGGACTAGTAAGCACCCAAAACGCTATCTTTCTTGACAGCTCACTGGGGGGGCTGGAGGGGTCTCTGGGGGTGACGGGGGCTCTCAGGCTCGGCACCCCGCTCTTTAAAACCGCGGGATGGGCAGGTTTTTGCTCCGCGCCCGCGATCTCTCCTGCGAGCGCCGCCACGCCTGCCCGTCCCCCGGGGCGGGTGCCGCCGCCGCCCGGTGCGGCAGCGGCTCACTCGCCCCCCGGGTGTACCCCTTCCCGGCCGCGCTCCTTCTCCTCGCAGTCTCCTGCTGTCCGGGGCGCGCGCCCTGTGACTAAAGGGCGCGCGCCGGGTCTGTGAGATTTAAAGGGGGAGTGCGCCGGTAATTGGGGAATTGGGGCACTGCCCCTATTTCCCTGGGCGCTTCCGCCCCCCTCCCTGGGGATCTTTAGTGCCTTGCCTATTGAGAAAGCGTTCCTATTGTCCGTCCTGATCTACCGTGTACGTACCCTTTGTTTCCCTCTATTGACCAGTACTCGCCCCTCCCGTGCCCCGCCTGCCTGCCCGCCCACGAACCATGCTGCCTGCCCTGACCTCCTCCCCTGACCCCACTACAGCCTGCCTGACTTTTTTGCACCACGCTATACTTGGGCTGCCCCCGCAAGCATCACGTGGGGGGTAACGACCTGGTAACTCCCGCCGCAGCAAGCCCATCCCGCTTTGCCGGGCTCGGGTGAATACCGGGCCCTACTTAATTCTGTTCCCGGGCGGGCTTACACCATCGCTTGGGGGGTCCTGACCATTTCCCGCGTCCGGAACCGTAACAGAAGACCGCCATGGATCCCCCCAGGCCCGCCCCCCCAGTTGGTGGACCTCCTCGCTGGTGACCCGACATCTCACAACGGGCCCAGCGGGGGCAACATGGATCATTGACCGCCATGGTGCACAACTCGTCACCGCCCGCAGCAACCTCCCCCCCTCCTGGGGCCCGCCCCGCTCTGGCGGCCCACGGGCTCCGTTGGGCCCCAAAGCCCCGTTTGTCGCTGCCGCCAAATTTGAGGGTGCCCCAACCGGGGGGGTTTTCCTCACCCGTGCACCTGCACATTGAGTTAATGGGGCCAATTCTTGTCAAAGTTCCAAGGGGGCGTTTGTGGTCAGCCTGTTTTCCGGGGAAGGGCCCCGGCCTGGGCTATGCCCTAGGGGACGGAGCGATCCTGTGATCTGATCGCAGGCTTCCCTCGCTGAATTCCGCATGTCTTCGGGGAACCAGCTGACCCTTTCGCGGAGACGGAAACTCTTGAACCTAGCCAGGTGAAACTTCAGTGGGAGAGTACCATAAAGTTTCGCCCCGGGCTCAGAACTGTCCTGGAATGATGCCCCCCTGCGCCCCACCTTTTAAGAAAGGCCTTTCGCAGTACAAGGACCCCTTCCCGCAAGAGATTTGCCATCCTCTCTGACGAGTTAACCCACCGGGCCAAACGCATTGACGTGGCTTCGCAGAGAGGAAAGAAGAGCCCCGCCAAGATGGCGCCCGGGCGCGACCCCGCCGTCTCCACGCCTGGCCGGTTTTTCCCCAAGACCTTCCTCCCCTTCCTCTACCATCTGGGAGGAACCCTGCAGGGGGATAAAGTCCCTTTTTTAAAAAGCGGGAATTATCCCGTCCCGGCACAGAAGCTTGCCCGTACGCCCCATCCGGTCTTTTTCGGGGGACTGTCCGCTTCCCCCCCAAACCCCGGGAAACGCCCCACCTAGGCTTTTGGGGAGGCATCCCTAGGGGAACTTTTCCCTCCCAGTGCTATTCCGGGGGAATCAGGACTGCTGGGTCTTTACCCCGGGCTCCTGCTTTCCCGGGGACCCGGTTTGGGGGGAATTTTATACACCCCCCCTTGTATCCCTTTACCAGTTTCCCTGGGTTAGTCGGGAAAGCCGTTGGTGATATCCTCCACAGGGAGCGCTTGGGGCCCATCCTACGGGACCAACCCGGTGACTCTCCACGGGGCACCGTAAAAGGAAAAGATCCCCTCTACGTATTCCTCGGTTTCCTCTGCGATCCGGGGGGGGCCCGTGGCAGCGCCAGCCCAGTTTAAATTTGGATGACCGGCGAGGTGTCGCGGGGACCAACGGGGGAACTCTTGTCTGGTGGCCCCTCCCCCGGTGCGCTCCTTCCCTTCCCAACCTCTCCGGCCTCTCCGGGGTTGCCTAGGGATCCCGGGATTACGGGGACGTCTTCTCGAAAAGCACCCGGGGCCCCTTCCCGCCTCATCGACCCTATACTCCCTACGATCTACTGCCGGACCCTCCCCTAGGGCAGGGTTTACCCACATCGTACCAGAACCTGGCCATGTCGCCCTACTTGGGGGAAAACCTCAAAAGGGGTTTATCCAAATCCCCCTCCCGGGGGGCAGGTTTTTTCTTCTGCAAAGAAAATGGTTCTTTACGGCCGTGTACGACATCGGGGTCTTAAAAGTCAGGGTAAAAAACGGATCCCCTTGCCCGCTGATCAGGGGAACTGTTCGCCGGCTTCGGGGGGAAAGAATTTTCTCCAAGTTTGCCCTGCGAGGGGCCTACAACCCATCCCATTCGAGAGGGGGGAGTGGAAACTGTTTTTAAAACACACGGGATGGACACTTTAAAATTCTAGTCACCCCCTTTTGGGTCTTTTCAACGCCCCACATTTTCCCAAATTTTGTGAACGATATCTTCCAGGACCCCTTTACACGGTGTCTGGTCTACCTAGCACATTCTGGTGCCCTTGCCGATGTGGAATCACGCTCTCTTTCCGCCTGGTATTGGAGCGGTTACGTCCCAAACCACCTCACCTAATTTGGGAGAAAGTCTCTTCCCCCAGACCAGCCCCGTTCCCTTTGGGTTTACCCATCTCGGACCGCGGGTTAAGAGGGGATCCTCCAAGCGTGGGCTGTCTTGCAGGGGCCCCGGCCCGGTGGCCTACGAGCTTACAGCGTTTCCTGGCTTCTCGAATTACTACCGTCAGTTTATCCTGCATTATTCTACCTTGGTGGACCTATCATTGCACTTCCCAAGAAGAACCCCAACCCTACATGGCCCCCCAGGGGCCAAAAGGCTTTTGCCAACAAAGGGCACCCTTTCCCTCGGCGCCCTCCTGACAGCCCGGATTCCGAGAAACCATTTTTTTTTTTTTTTTTTTTTTTTTTGTTTTTTTCTGGAGGGGGACCCCTCCTCGTGGGGGGCTGGCGCAATTTCTTACCAAAAGGGGGACCAAAAAGGCAAGATGGTCACCTTGCTTCTTCTCCAAGTTTTCCCCCCTGCGGAGAAAAATTTACACCATCGGGCCCAGGAGTTGCTGGCTATCAAGCTAGCCCTAAGGAGGGGCTTTATCTTCGGGGGGGGTGCTCACTCCCCCCATCCCTTTTCCCCCGACCTAAAAATTTCAATACCTTCAATGGGCCCAACGCCTCACCCACTAAACCGGTGGCCCTGTCTTCTCCCCTTTAAATTTCCAGATACATTTTCCCCACAAGAAAACTCAGGGTGTGCGCTCTCCCGTGTCCCGATGTGGGGGGTGAGGGGGGCACCCCCAGCATAAAAATTTTCCCCGAACGCCTGATCTCGGTGGCTCCAGTAGTTTGGAAAGGTTCCTCCAGGAAAAATTTTGTCCCCCGCGCCCCAGGAGTTTTTTTAAAGGGGGACACTGTTTCTTGGGCGGGTCACCCGGGGCCCCAAAAATCCTTCCTCCTAACTCCGTTTTACGGTCCCCAGAGCTTGCAAAAAGGGGGAATTTTTTTTTAAAAGCTCCTCGCCCCCAAAACCCCGGGGTTTTCTCCAGCCGCGCCCATCCCTAGGGCCTCTTGGGCCTTGGCAAAGGGGTTTCTCACGGGTCTGCCTCCCTCTTCGGGCAAAACGGTTCTGGGGGGTCGCGGACCGGTTTTTCAAGAGGCCACTTTATTCCTTTCCAGGGGTACCCTCGCCCCCAGTTGGCCAAACCGTTTTTTCTCCCAAAAATCTTCCCCCCTACACGACATTTTCTCGGGTCCGGGGGGCCATTTGTGTCGAGGGTTTTGGCGGGGGCCCCTGTCGGTTGCGGTGAACCTCGATTCTTTCCCCCACCACCCGCAGACGAACCCAAGTGGAGAGGTCAAACAATTTTGGGGCTATTTACGACCTTTTCTCGGCTCGACAGGATACTGGGCCCGCCGCTTCTTTGGGGGAGTTTCCCATAACTCCCTGGAGTCGGAATCCACTGGTCCCCCCCCATTTTTCATCGTCTATGGCGCATCCCCCCCCTCCCTTACCTTTTCTCATCATCGAAGTGCCGCAGCGGGCACTCTTGCCCCAAAATGGTGTCCATTTGGAAACACGGCCATTCTGCAGCATGCATCCGCACGCATGAAGGCCCAAACGGACAAGAAAAAAGACCCTCCCCTTTTTTTCGCCTGGCGACAAGGCTGGCATCGGGCCCAAAATATCCCGGGTGAAAATCCCCCGTACAAATTGGGGCCCCGGTATAGGACCCTTTTAAGTACCGCCCCCATCAACCCGGCGCCTACAAACTCCGGCTCCCACCCCCAATGGTATTCCCAAATCCTTCCCACATCTCCTTTTTGAAGCCCGTGGGCCTGAAACTTTTTCCCCGAGGTCAACCTCCATCTTCTGAAGCGGAGGCCGCCAACATCTTTACTGAAAAAGAGATCCTAGACATGAAGACCCAAGGGAAACGGGATTTCCCGATCCGGGGAAAGGGGTTTTTTCCCGAGGAGAGATCGTAAGCCGGGGGGCAACATTTTGGGCCGGATTCTGCAGAGATTTCTCCAGGGCCCGGAAAAAGGGGAGGGCTAAGGGGGGGGTATGTTGGTGGCGAATTTGCGGATCCCTCCTGCGGGCGCCGCCGCAGCTCGCCCCGGGCACCGGGACGGGGGCCGCCCCCCCCGGGGGTTTGGGCGGGGGCGCACTCGCCCCCCGCGTTTCACCACTTACCCGGCCGCGCTCCTGTCTCCCGCAGCTCCTGTTCCGGCGCGCGTGTCCCCGTGATCTAAGGGGCGCCAGCGCCGGGCCGTGAGATTTAAAGGGCATGGCCGGTAATTGGGGAATTGCCGGCACTGCCCCATTTCACCTGGGCCTTCCCCCGCTCCCTTCCTCTTTTTTGCCTTTCCTATTGAGAAAGCGTTCCCATTGTCTCGTCCCCGATCACCGTGTACCGTACCCTTGCTTCCCTCTATTTACCCCGATCCAAACCCCCTGCCTACCCCCCTGCCCGCCTCGACCCGAACCATAGCTGCCCGCCCTGACCTCCTGCCTGACCCCGAACGACCGCCGCGATTTTTTCACCACGCATACTTTGGGTCCACCGCAGCAAGTCACGTCAGGGGGGAACGACCTGGAGATCCCGCCGCGCAAGTCCCCCGCTTTCGCGGGGTTGGTGGGAAAACCCGGGACCTATTTAAATTCCCTTCCCGGGGTGGCTTAAAACCATCGCTTTCGGGGTTTTCCAGTGGATCCCCTTCCCCGTCCGGGAAACCCAACAGCAGGGTTCTTTCCCCCCCGGGCCTTGGTGGCATCACTGCCCCAAAAAACCAGGTGGTTAAATTAATCTTTTTGGGACCGTCCCACACAGGTCAGGAGCTGTGGACGGGTCCCCAACGAGACCAGCCTGGCTGGGTACAAAAACATTGGCCAGCAAGGGGGGTGCGAAAGGCGAAATCCTGGCCCCCTTAAAATTTGGGAGATGGGGCACATCCCTTCCGGCACATGTCTGAACCCTTTTGTCCAAAATTTCTAAAAAGCTCCCGGTCGGACTGCCTGCTGAGGAGGGCTCAAGTCTAAGTTCGCACTTTTCCCCCGTTTGCCCCACTTCGTCCCGCCTGGCTGCTTGCAGCGTCAACCGGGCCTCCCCGTCAACCGTGTCATTGTTGACGTGGCAACACGGGAATTCCACCCCCCACATGCTCCAGCTTTTGGCAGCAGTGCAATCCATTACGAGTACGAAGTTACATTGGCTGACAAGCAGCGGTGCGGAAACCCCGGGGGGTTTAGCCACCGAGAGTGGAGGGAGTGAAAGGCTCTGCACCCCCTTGCCAGTTTTGAAAAGCCCCAAAAGGTCAGTGCGGACAAGCCCCCGTCAGCATGAGCACTGTGGGATCTTAGTTTGGGAAAGATCATTTGGGCATCTGAAACAACAGTCCCGCCAGTGACGGAGGGGGAACGGGCCAGATGCGGACCGGGCCTTTCTCTCCGTCAAAACCACAAGGCCCGACGTTTCACAATTTCATCGGTCTTCATTAGGGAGTGGGTTTGGGTCCGGGCTTGCAAGGTGGGGCATCAGCCTCAGGGTGCATCACTCAGGCAATCAGGGCTTGTTTAAGTGTGCCGGAGGAAGCGAAAGGGGGAGGAAGGGGTATTCCAGGCATGACGTTACCGACTCCCCGCCTTGGGAAAAAGGTTTACGCAATTTGAGGCGGGGGAGGAAATGAGGGAAAATCATTTGCTAGTTCCCCTCGACCCCCAACTTGGGGAAATCAAAGGGTCACCTCACATGGTGCTTTAATGCTCCATTTTCCCCCAAATGATCCTCGCTTAGGCATCAAAAGAACCAGTTTCGGGGGGGCCCCCCCTCCTGGATCCCCGGGACAAAAAAAAACTCCACTTTCCTTCCACCCCCCCAAATAGGAGTAAAATCAGGAAAAGGGGGACCTTGCTGATTGATCAAATTTTGGGCATCTGTTGCGTCTGCTTCAGTTCCCCAAATGTCGCGTGGAAAAAAATCAGCGACTACAGCATAGGTGCCAAATAGCCGGCGGCAGCGCAGCAGGGAAGGTGGCAGAGCCCAAAAGGGGGACCTCTGCAATCTGTATTTACCACCCCACCAACGCATGCAATGCAGGGGACACTCCCAAAACCCCAGAACCACTTAAGATCATGGTGCACGACTACGTTTCTCAAAAACCCATGTTTTTTGGGTGTGTTCCGGACTCAATAGACTTCTGGGGATCCAAAATGGACGAATGGCCCGAGTCGCTCGCCACGCCTAGAGGTGTTGTCCCCCCAGTACCAGCTCATATCGAGCACCTTTGCAAGCTGGGGGAGTCATTACAGACAAACGCATCCCGGGTTTCCACAGATAAGTGGATCGTTTGACTTTCATCAAGATGAATCAGGCAGGGTCTTATGATGTTGTGACCCCAAATTTCGAGGCACCGATTAGTTCCGGGCACTTTTACATTCCCCTTCAAACAGAAATGGGCCCCTTTAAAACTTTTTTTTAAAATGATCATTTCTTTCGCAATTTTTATTCCTTTCCCCCAAAAGTTCATTTTTTTGGTTTTGCGTGAGGGGCTGTAAAAGACAGCAAGGTTTTTTTTTCATGACAAAACCCTATTCCATTTACTCACTTTTATTTAGAAGTTTTCGCATTGTCAATGGTTTTAGGTCATTTTGCTGTGAGATAAAAACTAAAATTTTTAGGGTTTCCTTTGGAACAGAAATGGGGGTTCTAATGGCATTTCTCATCACAATTTTTAATAGTGGCGGGGGAGAAGCCCATATTTTTAATTTTTTGGGGTCATGTTGACGTGGGGATACAGCAATAATCAGGGTCCTTTGGAAAGAAATGGGGCCCTTTTAAGGGGCCCATTTCTCCCTCAAAATTTTTTAACAGGGGCTGGAAGTCATTTTTAAAATTTTTTGGGGGCCCATGCTGCTTTAAAATTTGACGCAATCCCTAAGGTCCCGTTCAAAAAAATTTTTGTTTCCAAAAATTTTGTTCTTCAAAATTGTCAAAAGTGGCTCATGAGTCTTTTTTTTAATTTTTTGGGGGGGCATTTTTCTAGACATTCAGCTTACAAAACAGGCCCCATTAAAAAAAAATTTTGTTTCAAAACCAGACATTTTTTTCTTCCCCAATTGCCCAAATGGTAAAGGGGTCAGGGTTTTTAAATTGTTGGGGGTTTTTCCCCGGGGGGGGGGGGGGGGGGTACATCAGTTTACTACGGGTCCAATTAAAAAAAATTTGTTGTTTCTAACAGACATTTTTTTTCCCCAAATTGCCCACAGGGGCTCAGGGGTCATGTTTTTGAATTTTTGGGGGAATTTTCTGTAAACTTTGCAGCTATATACAGGTCCTTTTAAATAAAAAAAAATATTTTTTTTCTAACAGACATTTTTTTCTTCACAATTGTCAAGAGTGGCTAAAGGGGTGTTTGGTGCGGGTCGGGAAACAGGAATGGGTAGGACCCCTTAATGGACACATATTGCAAAATGACTTTTTTTTTGAAAGGGATTTTTAAAACATAGCTACCCCTTTGTATTGAGAACCCATTTAATAAAATTTTAAAAAAGGGAGAAACAAAGACAGGGTGGGTTTCCCATCCTTTTTTAAAAAATGTGTTTTTCTAAAATTTAAAAAATACTAAAAAACTTGAAATGTACAAAATAGCGGGAAAAAAAATTTTCCTCAAAATTGTCCCAAGGGGGGGTTAACGGAAAAAACTTGCCAGTTTGTGGGTTTTATTCAGGGGGACATGGAGTAGGGAAAGCACGGCCCGGGAGAAAAAATTTTACAGAGACAATTTCCTCCAGCACGTTGAGAAAAATGGGGAAAAAGAATGCCAAGAAAAAGGGGCACCTGGGGGGAAACCCAGGAGGGGTTAAACCACCAGAAATTTCCCCAAGGGTAAAGCCCCAATTGGTCCGCATAAATACGGAGGGGCAAGCGTTTCCCCCAGGTCTTGATGTGTACTGAGGGAAGGTTTGGAGGTTTTCCCTTCAAAAATTCCCGCACTCTGCTTCAGCACGACTTTTTTTGGGTTTGCTGGTCAAAAAGGGGCATTTTTACCGGGTTTTTTAATGAAGGACGCCAGCCGGGGCTCTCACCTCCCCCACGAAAACCCCGGGCCCGGCTGTTTAAACCTGCGTTTTAAAAGATACAGACGCTAGCCGGGCTCCCCATCGCACCCACTGAAAGTCTGGCCAGCTGGCCCCCTCCTTTGTTAACAATGGCTGACGGCAGCACGGGTTCTTACCATTGGGGGCCCAATGGGAGAGTTTTAAAAATTTCTCTAAAAAATCAGTTTTAAAAAGGGTTTGATTTCTGTGGGGTTTAAAATTAGTGTAAAAAAAGGGGCCCAGGGCTGGACAAAATTGCCCCCAATTTTGGGGTTTTTAAAAAAATTTTTCTGGGGGGGAAAAGGTCACTATGCGGTCCCCTTCATTTTGATCTCCAGGGGAGTTTTTGCCCCTAATCAATAAAAGAAGGTTTTGGGGAAAAAAAAATAAAACCATTGAATTGATTAAATGAATCAGTCTCAAAAACCCGGGGAGGGAAAAATTGCCCTTTTTCAATTTAAGAATTTGTTTTGGGGATGATTGGACATTTGTTGACTTATGGGGTGTCCCAGAAAATTTAAAACAATTTACTCGAAAAAAAAATCCCTTTAAAAACTGAAAGGGGGGGGTGTATGTTTTTAGTTATCAACACTTGAAAAAAAAGAAAAAAAGGTAATAATGTAAAACAATAAAAAAAAATTTCCCCAAAAATTTAAATTCTATAAACAAATGTCAGTTAAACCCAAAAAAAATTTCTAAATGAGAGTTTACTGTACAAAATAGCATAGTTTCCAAATTTGTGATCTGTGGGTCAAACAGGTTTAGGGGGGCAAAGGGTGTGGGCAGGTAAAGGGGTAGTCTAAGTTTCCCGTGAAAATAAAATGGTGGGTTTAAAGACTTCCCCTTTTTGGGACTTTTAAATGTGGTGGTCATGCAGGTTTTGGGGGTAAAGCTGTTGGCCCCGGACAGGGATAGTCAATGCCAGTGAAAAATAAAATGGTGGTTCAAAAACTCCCATTTCCCCGGCCCCTTTTTTAAACTGTGGTCGACAGGTTTATTGGGCATTTTGCGGTTTCAGGACAGGTTTTAGTCAATGTCCAATAAAATAAAATTGGGGTTGAAAGACTTCCCTTTTTCCCCGCACTTTTTAATCTGTGGGTTTAAAAAAGGTTTAATGGTCAACTGCGGTACAGGAAGATATAAATTTAAACCCAGTTCAAAATAAAATGGTGGTTTTAAAACCCTTTTCCCGGCACCCTTTTTTAAATTTTGGGGGCAGACAGGTTTTAAAGGTTTACTGCGGTCCAGGACAGGGTTTTAGTCCCAAATTTTCCCTTCAAATAAAATGGGGGTTCAAAGACTCCTTTTTCTTGCACTTTTTTAAAAGTGGGGGGCTTTCAGGTTTGGGGCTCAAAGCTGTGGCCCCCGGACGGTATAGTCAATGTCCAGGAAACTAAAATTGGGTGGTTTGGGAAAGGGCTCCCTTTTTTTCCGGGACTTTTTAAATGTGGGGGGTTAAGCAGGTTTTGGGGGTCATGGGTGCGTTTTCCCGGGCAAAGGGGTATTCAATGTCCCCCTTCAAGTAACCGATGGTTAAAAACATACCCGCCCTTTTGTCACTTTTTTAATTTTTGGGTGATGCAGGGTTTTAAAGGGTTTAGGGGGGGGGTACAAGACAGGGATTGTGAATGGGGTGGGATTTTTTTTCGTGGCTTTTTTTTAAACCCAAGTGTGTTTTCCTAAGATGTACACGTTAAATTTATTTGACTTTTTTGTGGATGTTAAAATTCCCCGCTTCCCCCATCCCCGTTTTTTGGGGGTTTAAAAATGAAGGGGTTTTTTCCCCTCCCATAGACTTTAATGGTAATCGGCAAAAAATCATTATCGACCCTTTTGGATATCTTTTTGAAATTGCCCGTTTTCCCACTATCGACCCGATGACGATAGTCAACGTAATCGCTCATCACTAGATGGAAGTCCTAGGGACCTTTATTGGACCCCCGATGCCGTGCCACACCATTGGCCAATTTTTAATCACATTTTTGGGGGGGGAGATATGATGAATGGAAGACAAATGTTTATTTAACTCTTGACTGCCTCAACTCATGGGATTAATGCCCAGGATTCAAGTGATATCCTATTTGACCCTGGCTTTGGGATTTCCCCCTTTTTTATTACATTTGACACCAAATGTAGCAATATAGTTTATGATTGTATGGTTTAGGATGAAGAAAGGGGGTTTAAAAGGTGGTGTTTCCCCAAAAGGGAAAGGGAAAATGGGACTATTTGGTAATTTTTATTTCATTTAAAAAGGGCCAGTTTTGGGGGCATTTAACTTCTTTATGGGAAAACCCGGGGCCTTTCACATAGTGCAGTTTTTGGTTTCAGTTTTAGTTTTAAAATATCCTGCCTTTATTACCCCCAAGCTTCTTTACTTAAACCCAAATTTTTTTGGGAAAATGAATTATCCATTAGTGTGTTTTCTAATTTTACAAGACTTCAAAAACAGTAAAATTTATTACTTACCTGAAAAAAATTTAAAACAACTGAAAGCCCGCTTGTTGGTAATAAAAAACAGTATAATTGGGGGGCGGGAGTTTTAAAAAAGCCCAAAACTGTGCTTGGGGGAAACCAAACCCCAAGGGAATGTATGGAACCCAGGGGGTTTGAAGTGCATTTTCTCATCTATGTTTCCCTAAGTTCGAAATCTCCTGCATCCCTATACACAGATATACACTTAATGAAATACTGTATATAGTCGCCACTAGAGGGGGAAATTTCCCAGACAGTTTAAATTTTAAAGGGGGAAATTCCCCAAAAATTTAAAAAATGTGTGGAAAAAGTAGGTTGGGGTTCAGTTTTTGTTTTGTTATTATTACCATAAAAAACTGTCGTAAAAAAGAAATGCCTCCTCAAGCCAACATTAGTCATAAAAAAATAGAGAAAAACATTTTCCATCTTACCCATATTCTGAATATAGTTTACAAAGCAACAATAGTTGAAGGATACATTTTTCCCAAAAATCTTTTAAGAGGGATTTCAAACAGCATCTCGGATACTTTTTTTCAAAAATGTAAAACGTATTGAGTTTAACACATCAAAAAATGTACTACAAAGTGTGGTACATTTTTGGATACGTTTTCTGGACTGCATAAACATATCCCTATTCTTTCTATGGGCTTTCCAATGCGTAAAACTGAGAAAGAAATGGCATGTCAATTCTTTGAACGCATCTGTTTAAGCAACTTGCAATTCATCCAGAGCCATAAATAAGTTATGTTCCAGCATCAAGGAGATCAAATACCATTTAAAGAGGTTTTCCAAGACTTTTAAAAAATTTCCTTACCAAATCCTTCTCCCATCACCACCATTCCAGTGCTGCCAGGACGCCAGTGTTAGGGGCCGTTCACACGACATTTTGGGATACGATTTTTGATCTGTGTTGGATCGGAAAATCGCATGCCAAAACGCTGCGGTGATCGGATCCAACATGTCTCCAACATGCATGTGCGTGTTTGGATACGTGTTGGATGCAGCAGGATCGCACCCTATAGTTTAAAATAGGGCTCCTGCTGCGTCTTTCGGACCAAGAATTAATGGATGGATCCGAAAGACGCAGTGAGACACACATCGGCGATCACTCGCGTGTTTCAAGTTAAAAGCAATGTAAATCACATTACTATTAATTAGATGCGTGTTTGGATCTGTTTGGGATCCGACAGACAGATAAAACACGTATCTCAAAGCATATGTTCACACGGACTCAACATGCTGTGTGAACATACCCTTAGAGATTGAATGCACAAAAAAATATTAACATCAGAAATAAATTTGACACATTTTTTAGCTCCTCTCAGTCACTATTTTTTCTAGAAACTTTTTTTTAGACCCATTTGAGGTAGGCACAAAAAGGGTCTAAAACCCCTACTAAATTTCACCCATTGCATGTGTTCTATCATTTGATGTATCTTTCATAAAAATCGATCAAATATTAAAAACAAAATATAAAAGTCTGATTGTTTGTTATGAGCAACACTGACACTTTTTCATATACAGATGAAGCAGAGTCTAGCTTGACCGTGATATCATGGCTTTTGTAGTATTGGCTCTTATCTTAACAAAGGCCATTGAAAAGTATTGAAAAAGTTGAGATAACATTCTGTGCCATGATATCATATGTATTATCTATTCTGTTTAGTTCTGCTACATACAGTATATATAATTATTATATAAGGGAAAAATAGAAGTAATAAAAAATTCACATCAAAAAGAATAGACAATCTCAAGGGTGTAAAGTACAACAAAAAACATAAAACAATGTAGCAAAGACAACTACTATCAAAGCATTCTACAGTATACTAATTGAATGGCATTATCAATTAATGTAGAGACGGCCTGCAAACAAAACACTTGTAAATTGCTCTTTGATTTTTGTCTGAATTCCTTGGAAAAAAGATCAATGGCCAGGCTTAGATTTCTTCAGGTTGGAGTATTCAGCAGTATTGACTCGGTGCTGTAAGGGTGCTCCTTCAAGGTATTGTTCATCCAACTCTTTTGAACTTTAAACCTTTTACAGATATAACTGGATCAACAAAGTGAGATCAAATCTGGAAATCACAGCTTGAATCGCCCATCCGAGTGAAGTCATGCAGAAAATGAACGGTATCTGACAGAACAAGACTGCGGTCAGAGTGACATGACAAAGCAACGGTAAAGGGCAAAAAGATGAGCAGAAAAAAGGAAGAAGCAGACAGGGGATGGCCTCATGGTGAGATTCCGAGATAAGAGACTTGTATGTATAGACAATAGAGGTTTAGGCTTTCAGTAGACACTTTGATTGGAGCAGAGAAAATCTATAGAACTCTTTAAACTTTTTTTGTAATTTACATAGATACCTTGTAACATTTGAGAAGAAGTAGAGCGATATATAACAAATAAATCCTAATATTTCTGATTTCATTTTATGCATTTTAATAAACTGGTTTATTTTTAAGGGGACAGATAGATAGATAGATAGATAGATAGATAGATAGATAGATAGATAGATAGATAGATCATAGGAAGGCAGTCAAGATGTAGAAAGTACTGATATGTAAAGTCCAAATTTCAAATGTGATACTTTCTTTTTAGTAAAGAAAAAAATAACTACACATTTCGATACCATGCTGCTATAGTATATCCATCAGGTCAAATAGAATGGACACAAATGACAGTGTATTGAGACGAAATGTTTCATTGATATATCATCGGTTATTCTTGAAATGCAACTCTACATGTTAATTATAACAAACCCATAAAAAAGAAAGACATGAAAAAGAAGATTTTGCCTCTATAAGTATATCACCAATATGGTACGTCACCGATACTAATCCATTTACATGTGCATGGACTTACATTGGTGATATAAAATGTCCTTTTTTTTCTGCTCTACATCTTATAACTTTTTTTTATGGTGATATATATCTTGTACCTTCAGTAAACTAAAGGTGGATGTGCTGTGAGGACTGAAAACAGTTACCTATTTGTAATCTTATTAGAGATAATTAGTTTGCTCCAGACTGAACTGTCAGTCCATGGTGACTTCACTCCTGCTCTCTCATCTAATGAGATAACAGAGTTATTGTCAGGGAACCAGGGAAACATAGAAACCCGTGTGCACTCAGAGCACAAAGAGGGCCACATGTATGAAAACATGGCTCATAGCAACCAATCAGAGTGTCCCTCTCTTTTTTCAGAGCACTATATGAAATGAGAGGGGTGCTCTGATTGGTTCCTATGGGCAACAAAGTGAGCTTTAGACCTAGACAGTTTTCATACATGTGGCCCAAAATGTCTCATCTCATGACTAAATTGAAATCTATTGACTAATGTACAGTATTTAGAAAAAAGTCTTCAATAGTATGTCCCTTCATGTGGAAAGATAACCCCTTTATGCATTTTTATTCACAATTTAAATAGTTATGTAGTTTGTAAGGATCTATTATCCTACAGTGTTGATCCAGAGGAAGACTAAAACCCCATGAGGTAGAAGCTAATGGTGCTAATTTTAGGGAAAAATTGATGTAGGTGCCTTCTTTCCTCTAGACCACAGGCGTCAAACTGCCGGCCCTTCAGCTGTTGGGAAACTACAACTTCCATCATGCATTTGTATAATCTATAAAAGTGGACATGATGGGAGTTGTAGTTTCCCAACAGCTGGAGGGCCGGCAGTTTGACACCCCTGCTCTAGACAAAGAGGAGTCCCAACTGTTCTAGCTTAATTCCTGTGCATAAATAAACCATGGAAAAGATCTCTATATTGACCCCTGATATATTTAAACATATTTACGATGTCACCCTGTAGCAATTTTTTCTTTAACGAAATAACCCCAATCTTGCTAATTTTCCTGGGTATTGAAGTCCACCCAGTCATTTTATTATTTTTGTTGTCCGTCTTTGAACCTCGTTAAACTCTATAATGTCTTTTCTGTGAACTGGTAACCAAAACTTTTCCCAATATTCCACGTGTGGTCTGACCAGTGACTTGTATAATGGGACAATGATGTTCTCATAATGTGCCTTTATACCCTTATTAATACAACCCATGATCTTATTTGCCTTGGCAGCTGCTGCTTGACACTGGCTACTACTGTTTGCTACACATATTTTTTTCCTTTCAGTTCTAGGTCATAAAATGGACACACATATTATGCTTCTCTATTGCCTTGAGAACCTGCTGGGATGACACCAACTACTCTGCCTGCCTAATATGTTTTTTTTATGTGCCCCACCAAGAATTTTTATTGCTTGACTCTTGGGGAGACATGTATGAAGGAAGGCGCTTCAAAGTGAATTGTCGAGTCTCCTATTCAGTATATCATGCGCCTGAATGTATGAAAGTGGTGTTTGTGTGATTGTAAATGGTGTCTTAAGTTTGATGTGCCTCGCCCATGTATTTGGTGCATTATGGAACGTAATTACGTCTGGTATGGTATGGTATGTCTCCCCCAGCATACAATACGTGTGTACTGGAGAGAGAAGTGACATGTCATTTCTTCGTGGCGCTTACATGCCGCTTGTAATGAAAGTGAATGGGGCTGGCCCTTCTGCGCTTTAGAAGTACATGCTGGTCAGCGCGTACTTCTAAAACACCTGGTGTATTGCTGTGCGTACAGTACACACTGCAAAACGTCGTGTGAACAAACCCTAAGGGGTATAAAAAACAGTGTTATATGAGCTGTGGCCTACATAGGAAGAAATCAGCACTATAAAAGGTACAACAAGGTGAGGAATCATTTTACAAATTTAATTTTGGGTCCCAGGAGCTTTGCAGCACATCTCAGATGTTACATATTTACAGTAGATAGTTTGATAGATCACATGTATCAGACCTGTTTCATTAAAATCAATAGATCAATACCTCAAGCTACTTAAAACCATTTTATCTGCTGAATAAAGTGGTCATTATGCTCTTTGTAGGCTTTTTTACACAGCTTTTTCTTTCTACTGCAAGATTTATGATTTTGAAGCAATACACACCCAATTAATTACACGAATGCTATTGATTTCCTTGCTACTTTGTTGTGCACAGCTCTGCGGCTTGCTGTTAATTGTTATTTTCAATGAAAGGATGATATTTATAAATGAACTTGCTATGTGACACCCTGAAAGGAGATCCTGTCAAGATAACAGGAGAATCTGATCTCCAGCCGCTGTATACCTGCTGCTCCAATTCTCACAGATGGGCCTGAGCTAACATCTGCTGGACAGTTTTCAGTTCTTCAAAATCATTCTGCTGTGGAAAATTTACTTTCTTTTACATTAGGGCAAATATTTGCATTTTTCCTGAATCTGCACATATAGTGGCACATTTGTTAATATTGTCTGTAACTTAAATGGAATTTATCACCAATATATTTTTTCACAAATTAAAATGAGATAATGATATATATTCTTTTCTTTTGAGATCTTTGAATTTTCTAATTGTAGATTTTTTTATTTAGATTTTTTGTATCTGATTATGAAGGCAGCCATCTTGTCTGAGCTGCTTTTAAAGGCATTTAGAGAGATCATTTACATCAGCTTCATGGACATAGGAGCCTGTGAACAGAAGAAGCCCTTTTGACTTCTATAGGAGTGTATAATAAAAATAAAAATTTTAAAAATCTGAATACCATAATCAGTGGGTTATTTAATGTAAAATTAGTTTAAGATTCTATGAATTTTAAATACATTTTATAGGAGATATTTCTATGTTTTGGGGTTATTATATATTTTTATATTAATTTTATATGATCAAATTTTTCATTAAATTTAAATAATTATATTTTATACAGTTTGATAATTATAGTAAATTACTTTTTATTAATGTACTGGTGTAAGTTGGGAAATATTGGATATTTTTGCCCCTTACAGCAAATCTAGCTTCACTTTGACTCCTAAGGCTCAGGCAGACCATATTGAGATAGATCTGCTTATCGGAGCAGTAATGCTTTTTGCTAAACCACATTCATATATGTGTCCAATCTTACGAATATGGTGTGACACACCTCCATAACGCCTCCAGAGCGCCCCTAGAACACCCTTTCATGTTAGGCGCATTAAAAAGTATCGGGTCTTACAAACAATGAACCTGACACATATGTTATGCGCATTAGACATCGTAGGTTAGATACATTGGTCGCCAGAAAAAGGGTGAAAAACCCATTTTTACATATCACTCAAAGTATTAGACTATTGTTACGATTATTGCCTAAAGCAAAAAATGCAAGATTTAATTTAAAAAAAAATATAGTGATACGAAAAATAAAAAAAAAACAACCAAACATTCTCAAAAAATATGTTTAACATAAAATCATAAGTTAAACAAGAGGTAAATTTTTGATTACACATTTCCTTTAAGCAGTGAAAACTTAGACTGGAGACTCTAAAAATGCACCAGATTTAAGTATAGTGAATGTTTTAGACTCTTCTGTCTAACGTTACACCATTCATTAGTTGGCTTAGTGTGTGCCAAAGTTATGGCCCTTTTTTTTTTACCACATGGCATCACACTTAAGGTATATTCTCTTTCCTTTAAGTCAAACCCCCAATACCTATTTGTCAGACACAGTGCAGAAGCATCCAAAAAATTTTTTTAGAACAAATTGCTCCAGAAATCTGGTGCAATTACCATGGTTAATCTGCCCCATAGATTTTAACCACCTTAGATATTGTAATGAGTAAATTAATCTGAAATCATAGAATGTTTTCTTTAGATTTTTCAGCCCTACTTTTTTAACATTTTTAAAATTTTAACTCTGTTTCATTTCTGAACATCGTAAAAATTTCTGTCCAATCAGTGAAAGACTAAGATAGTGTCTATCTTTGGTGTGACACAGGCGACTGTGTCCTGCACTGCTTGTGCTTATTTAAAGGGGTTGTCTCACTACAATGATTAGCTTTCAAATGTAGGGGACAGTAAATTAAGATATTTTCTGAATATATTACTTTGTTTAATTTTCTTTGTTGAGAAGATACAAGTGATTTTATCAGCTTGCAGTACACTCAGGTTTCTCAGGGTTACCAGCCTGATCTGCACTGCTCTCCCTTGATGTTTCTTTTATCTGGTTGCAAGGATGACATCATCACACAGGTTGACACACAGAACTGCTGGCAGCTTCAGAGCTTGAGTGTTATCTGATCTAACAAACAAAGGAGACTTATTACATTTATATACTTTGAGCTCTGAAGCTTCTCTGGACCATAGATAAATGTCTCCTGCTCTCATGTCAGAGTAATTAGCAGACCTTTTAAGACAGAGCTGATATGCTAGTCACGCACAGTCTGACCAGAAATAGGATGCATGATTAAAAGCTGTTTTTGACTCTGAGAAACAGCATGGTGAGATAACTCTTTTAAGTGCACAAAGGCTGTCAAAGGCTTCTACAAGGTGCAAAGTACTGCATTACCTCCTAAAGACCAGTTGCCACCATACACTGATAATAAGATGAATCTGCTGACTCAGACACAGTGTATATAGTAATTCTCTCTTATAGCAAACAATAGGAAAGAATGGGAATATAAGCAAATGCAGAAAAAAAACAACTTTGCAATATGGACTTAATATCTATGCCAGTTTCATGTCATACTATGTATGAACTGTGGGGGCCACAAATCACCACATGATAGCAAACAGATAACAGCAAGAGGTAATGGTCCTCCTGTCATGCCTCACAAGTATGAAGACCCCATATCAAAAGTCTGTGAATGTTTAGTCTCTTGTATAACATCATATCTGCTGAAGAGAGCTAGTACTCTCAAAAGCTTACCATCAAATATGCTCATTTGGCCTCTAAAAGGTATCTCTGATTTCTTTGCACTTATTCTGTTCTCTATGGCTAACATGGAATAACATTATACTTGTAACGAGCGGTCCCACAGCCCATGGGTCAGGCTGCAGGCACTCTTGTGCTCCGGCGGTTCCCCCTGTCTCAGTGGCGAATGGCGCCGCGGCTCGCATGTCGGGCCGCAGGCGCACTCGTTCCCCCGTGCCTGTACACTTACCCTGACGCGCTCCTGCTTCCCTGCGGTCTGCTGCCGGCTGGCGCATGCGTCCCCGCTCCTTAGGGCGCGCGCGCACCAGTTCTCTCAAATTTGAAAGGCCTGCGCGCTGGTAATTGGTTGATTGCTGGCCGCTGACCATATATATTGGAAAACGGCCTCCAGAGTCCCCCACGGAATCTTTGGTGCCTTATGGCTTTAGAAAAAGAGTGTTTTTGTCTTGCGTGTACGACTCTGTGTACGTTTTCTGACCACGAACCTTCGCACGCTTGCCTGATTGTTTTCCTATCCACTACTTCGAGTTAGTCACAACGTTTGGGTACTTTCGCCGCACCTTGGAAGCCACCGCAAGCTAGTCGCATCAGCGTTAGCGACCTGGTAGGACTACCGCCGCAGGTAGTTCATCCTACCTTGTGGTGGGCTCTGGTGAATACCGGGACCTGCTTAGACTCTGCTCCCTGGTTTGGACGTTACCACCACTTGCGGTGGTCCAGAGTATTCATTACTCCGGGTGTTACAGTAAGATCCAGCCATGGATCCCGCCAAGGTGCCTCTGCCTGGCGATGTGGATCTTGCCACCATTGTTGCGCAGCAAATTGCGCAACAGGCGCAACAATTGAATCAGCTGTCAGCTTCTCGCCGCCCAACAGCAGCCTTCGTCTTCTTCTGTGGTCTCATCTACACCTGCTACCTCTCCGGTGCCTTTGGGTCCCAAGCTTCGACTCCCATTACCTTCCAAGTTCAACTGGGCCCCACATCTCTGCTGGGGCTTCATCACACAGTGCTCCATTCATGTGGAGCTAATGGCCGACCAATTTCCGACCGAGCATTCCAAGGTGGCATTTGTGGTCAGCTTGCTTTCTGGGAAGGCCCTGGCCTGGACTATGCCATTCTGGAGTAGGAGTCACCCGGTGACAGCTAATCTGCAGGCATTCTTGGAGGAATTTCGCAGCGTGTTAGAGGAACCCGCACGTGCATCTTCAGCAGAAACCACGCTCCTGAATCTGCGCCAAGGAGAGTCCTCAGTTTGTGACTACGCGGTCCAGTTTCGTACCCTGGCTTCGGAGCTGTCCTGGAATGACGCTGCCCTCTGCGCCACATTTAAGAAGGGTCTTTCCAGCAGGGTTAAGGATGCACTGGCTGCAAGAGATCTTCCTTCCTCCCTGAGTGATCTGATTCATTTGGCCACCCGTATTGATATACGCTTCACCGAGCGACAGAAGGAGATCTGTCAAGAGCGTGAGTTGGTTTGGCTCTTCCGCGTTCCTCATCTGGCTCCTGTATTCCAGAGGCTTCCCCTGTCGCTTCCGCAACCATCCTCTGAGGAGCCCATGCAGGTAGGCAGAGCCCATATGACGGGGCAAGAACGGTCTCGTCGTCGAGCTGAAAATCTATGCCTCTTCTGTGCAAGCCCGAATCGGGACTGTCCTCTACGACCCCTGCAACTGGGAAACGCTCGCACCTAGGGTACGTGGGAGAGGCGTCCCTGGGTGAAAATTCCTCCTCTCCATGATTAACGATGCCAGTACGGTTCTACACCAGTTTGGGATTTGTGGTTCAGGTTCCTGCCTTCCTGGATTCTGGATCAGCCGAGAACTTCATTCACTCCTCCTTGGTATCTCGGTACCACCTCCCGGTGCTTCACCTAGAAAGGCCGCTGGTGATCTCCTCAGTAAGCGGGGAGCTCCTAAGCGATTCCATCCAGTACAAGACCGAATCGGTATCCCTTTATGTAGGGGCCATGCAGAAGGAGAAGATCTCGTTCTACGTGCTGACTCGTTCTT
Source organism: Phyllomedusa bahiana (assembly GCA_025379985.1). Taxonomy (NCBI): domain Eukaryota; kingdom Metazoa; phylum Chordata; class Amphibia; order Anura; family Hylidae; genus Phyllomedusa; species Phyllomedusa bahiana. Next base: position 26,618 of record JAODAL010043958.1, read on the forward strand.
CCTCGGCAAATCTTTTGGGGCTTCCGTGGCTGCAATGCCATGCTCCTACGCTGGACTGGAAAATGGGCAAAGTCCTCCGTTGGGCACCGGACTGTCAGAAACGCTGTTTGTCTGCACCACGCCCGGCGCGCCCCACCGCTTCGACGACTCCTTCGAAGCCATTGCCAGGTCTGCCCACGGAATACCAGGACTTTGTGGATGTGTTTTCTAAGAAGCAGGCTGAGTCTCTTCCGCCTCATCGCTCTTATGATTGTCCCATTGATCTCCTTCCCGGGACTAGCCCTCTCCGGGGCAGGGTCTACCCTCTGTCGGTGCCCGAGACCCGGGCCATGTCGGCCTTCATCCAAGAGAATTGACAGAAGGGCTTCATCTGCAAGTCCTCCTCTCCGGCCGGAGCTGGATTTTTCTTCGTGCAGAAGAAGGACAGTTATTTGCGTCCTTGCATCGACTACCGGGGACTTAATAAAATTGCAGTAAAGAACCGGTATCCTCTACTGTTGATCTCAGAACTCTTTGACTGGCTCCGGGGAGCCAAGGTGTTTACTAAGCTGGACCTGCGGGGGCTTATAACCTCATCAGGATTCGAAAAGGGGATGAGTGGAAGACGGCTTTCAACACCCGGGATGGGCACTTTGAATAACTAGTGATGCCGTTTGGTCTGTGCAGCGCTCCTGCGGTCTTTCAGGAGTTCGTCAATGATATCTTCAGGGATCTTCTTTACACTTGTGTCATCGTGTACATGGACGATATCCTGATCTTTTCTCCTGATCTACCAACCCATTGTATTCAGGTGTGCCAAGTTTTGTGACGCCTGTGCGACAATCACCTGTATGCTAAGCTGGAAAAATGTTTGTTCCACCGGACCAGTCTGCCCTTCTTCGGGTATATCGTCTCCGACAGTGGGTTGCAAATGGACCCTACTAAATTGTCGGCTGTTTTGCAGTAGCCGCGACCAGTCGGACTTTGAGCCATACAACGCTTTCTGGGATTCACCAATTATTACCGGCAATTTATCCCCCATTTTCCTAGCTTGGTGGCCCCCATCGTGGCCCTGACTAGGAAGAAGGCCAATCTGAGATGTTGGTCGTCGTCGGCGGAGAGAGCATTTTCCGAGTTAAAGGCAGTCTTCTCCTCTGCTCCCTTCCTGACTCGCCCGGATTCCGAGAAGCCTTTTGCGTTGGAAGTGGATGCTTCTTCCGTGGGTGCAGGGGCAGTCCTTACTCAGAAAGGGCCTAAGGGGAAGACACTCACTTGTGGATTCTTCTCCAAGACTTTTTCGCCAGCCGAGAAGAATTATGCCATTGGGGATCGGGAGTTGCTTGCCATCAATATGGCCCTGGAGGAATTACGTCATCTCCTGGAGGGAGCACGTCATCCGTTTGCTGTGTACACCAACCACAAGAACCTCCAGTACCTCCAGTCAGCTCAGCGCCTCTCTCGGTTTGACTTCTGGATTCATTTCCGTCCGGCGGAGAGGAACGTCAAGGCCGATGCTCTCTTCCACGCTTCGGATGTCATAGGAGAGGAACCTGGGCCACAGCACATAATACCCCCGGAACGTTTGGTCCCCGTGGGGACATTGCTCGTTGGCGACTGGGCATCCCGGTGTCCGGACGTTGTATCAGCTGATCTCGTGCTTCTACTGGTGGCGCGACCTCGCCAAGGATACAAGAAAATTTGTGGAAGCTTGCACCACTAGTGCCCACGATAAGACTCCTCACAACAGTCCGGTTGGTTTACTGCAACCCTTGCCTACTCCCAGTTCTCCGTGGACACATGTGGCGATGGACTTCATCACCGACCTCCCTCCCTGTTCTGGCAATACTATTATTTGGGTGGTCACGGATCGCTTTTCCAAAATGTCGCACTTTGTTCCGTTGCCCGGGCTACCATCTGCTCCTCGTCTTGCCACCCTCTTCTTCGAGCACATTTTCCGTCTGCACGGACTGCCACAACACATCATCTCGGACCGGGGGTCCAGTTTGTTTCCAGATTCTGGTGAGCATTCTGCTCCCGGCTACAAGTGAAGTTCGACTTCGCCTCAGCATATCATCCACCGTCCAAAGGTCAGATGGAGAGAGTTAACCAAGTCCTGGGCAGTTATTTGCATCACTTTGTCTCGGCCCGTCAGGATGATTGGTCCAGCTTACTGCCCTGGACGGAGTTCTCATACAACTCCATGGATTCAGAATCTTCTGGTGCGTCCCCCTTGTATGTGGTCTACAGACAGCATCCCCGCCCACCACTCCCTTTGGCCTCATAATCCGAGGTTACCGCAGTGGATGCCCTATTTCAGGATATGACAACTATTTGGGAACAGACTTGTCAGTCCCTACAGCGAGCAGCGGTCCGCATGAAGACCCAGGCGGACAAGAAGAGGAGACCAGTGCCGACCTTTGCTCCGGGTGACAAGATGTGGCTGTCTGCCAAATATATCCGGTTTAAGATACCCATCTACAAGCTAGGTCCACAGTTCCTGGGGCCATTCGAGGTCTTGGAGCGTATTAACCCAGTGGCCTATAAGCTCTGGCTTCCACCCACCATGCGGTTCTCGAATTCCTTCCATGTCTCCCTGCTGAAGCCCTTCATGCTGAACCGCTTCTCTCGAAAAGTCGTCCCCCCTTCACCTGCAGCCGAAGCCTCCAACGTGTTCGCTGTGAAGGAAATCCTGGCCATGAAGTCTATCAGGGGGAGATTACATTTTCTCTTCGACTGGAAGGGATTCGGTCTGGAGGAGAGATCTTGGGAGCCGAAGGAGAACATTTTGGACCGTGACCTGGTGCTGAAATGTATCCAATCAAGGAGGAGGGGGAAGCCTAAATGGGGGGGGGGTACTGTAACGAGCAGTCCCGCAGCCCATGGGTCAGGCTGCGGGCGCTCTCATGCTCCGACGGTTCCCCCTGTCTCAGGGACGAGTGGCGCCACGGGTCGCGTGTCGGGCCGCGTGCGCACTCGCTCACCCATGCCTGGCCACTTCCCCGGCCGTGCTCCTGCTTCCCCATGGTCTCCTGCCGGCGGGTACGCGCGTCCCCGCTCCTTAGGTCGCGCGCGCACCAGTTCTCTCAAATTTAGAGGGCCAGCGCGCTGGTAATTGGTTGATTGCCAGCCGCTGACCCTATATATTGGTAACGTCTCCAGCACGTCCCCGCTGGATCTTTGGTGCCTTATGCCTTTAGAGAAAGCGCGTTTGGAAGTGCGTTCTTGTCTTGCCGTGTACCAACTATGTGCTACATTTCCTGACCTCGAACCTTCGCCGCCTGCCCTGACCTGTTTGTCTACTTGTCGGCTTCGAGTTAGGTCACACATTTGGGTACTTCTCCGCACCTCGGCTGCCACCGCAAGCTAATCGTGTCAGGGGTAGCGACCTGGTAGAACTCCCGGGACCTGTTTAGACTCCGCCCCCTTGAGTGGCCGTTACCACCGCTTACGGTGGTCCAGAGGATCCACTACTCCGGGTGTTACAATACTTTTAGTAAACAAAAGATATCAGCATATTTTTTTGGATTATGTGGCCAGTGTGGAAACTATTTCAGTATATTTTATATGGATAGTCATGAAGAAAAAAAAAACACGACAGCAGAGGATCCTAATGGAGTGTCTGGGAAAGTATGTAAGACATTGCAGCTAATATTTGAGCTGCTCTCAATCAACCATTGGTTTGTGATATGGCAGAGCTGTTTTCACACGTGCAATATTAGACGTAGATTTTGGCATGGATTCCATGGTAATATCTTTATCATAACCAATGAAAAGCTGCCTCCCAGGTACACTAGAGTTTACACATACTACTTATTTCTGAAAATTCTGAATGAAGAAGCTGAGGATTAGCCAATTGAAAGACAATGAGGCTTATCTATGTGCGGATCCATGGCAGTTCTACACTTGTACTATAAGGGGCCATTCATGGCGTTTTTGGATCTGATTTAAGATCCGAAAATCGCAGCGGCAATCGGATCCTAAACGGATCCCACATGTATCCAATACGCAACTGCATGTTTGGATCCGTGTTGGATGCAGCAGGATCGCACCCTATAGTTTATAACAGGGCTGCTGCTGCATCTTTCGGACCAAGAATTAACATGTCATTTCTTGGAATGGATCCGAAAGACACAGTGAGACGCACTCATGTGAATGCTGATGCGTGTTTCATATTAAAAACAATGTAAATCACATTGCTGTTTATTAGATGCTTGTTGGGGTCCGTTTGGGGACTGACAGACAGATCCAAACATGCATCTAAAAGCGTATGTTCACATGGACTCTACATGCTGTGTGAACATACCCTTACATTTTTTAAAGAAAAAGTATTGAAACCTTACTTTCTTTTGATTATTTGTAATCTATTTGTTGCCTAATCTAAAGTGTGAACATATTCATTCATCTGCAGCATATTAACTAATTTTCATGTAGCTACCAGAGCCTTGTTAGTTAAAAAAGACAAATCCCAGCCCAAACTATTCTCAATCTCATCCAAGAAAACAACAGGTTTATCTTTAGCAAGTCACTATTTGAAAAAGAAAAAAACATTTAAATTATAAAATAAACTATTAAAGAAAATATAATTCCAGAAGGGTTATAAATATGCAAACCTTGTCAATCTGAATGGTCCTCTGATGATCAGATGATCATATGGGTTTAGCTTCTAGGGTACACAGAAACATACACTATCAGACTGGGCAGAAAAAGCCACATTGTCTATCTAGTCTGCCCTCTTGTTATTTCCCTTGTATTTTTATGCTTTCCAAAAAAGCAATCACCCAACAGGGGATACTACTGTATTTTTGGTTTTCTACTTAAATTAGAGTGCTACAATTAGAGATGGGCGAATTGATTCTAACGAAGTGGAATTCGTTTAGAATTTCAGGAAAACTTCGGTTCGGAACGAAGTCAAACTTTGGGGTACTTGGGTGAACGAAGTGTGCTTTTGATTGAAAAAAATGGCTGCGAGCACATGGCGCTACAGGGGGCAAAGCACTCTGGGAGGAAGAAGGGCATTCCCTGCATGACATGTGCGAGGTGAACCCAAATTTCAGAGACCGGGGGGATTCTGTGACGTCCCCGCACTATATAAGTCCCGGGCGCGATGCTGGGAGCTTCAAAACCGTCTCACTGTGCTCTTTTAGGGAAGGTGCGGCCGCGGATGATAGCTCTTCCTGAAGAATTTTTTTTTATATAGCGATTTCTGTGGGGTGTCCAGCTTTCTCAGAGACTGTTCTCTTAATGTTCTATTTCTAATTTTTTGGGGTATTGGATCTGAATCCATGTGGTCCACTGCAACTGCATATACATTCAATATCCAAGTGGGATCTAAGCCAGTTCCCGTTGTTTTTATTTATAGAAAAAGCGTTTTTACAATACTAATTCCTATTAATTTTTGGCTGCTCAATTCTATTGCGCAATTTACATCCAGGGTTTAATTAAGCGTTGTTTTGCTGGTGTGCTGACCCCAAGAAATCGTCTTTTTCAAAGCCCCAAAAAATATAACATTTTTCCTGTAGCCTAATTCACAAGCAAAGGTTAATTACAACTGTATCTCTTGTTGTGTGGCGTAGAAAACACACAATTGTAACACGATGCAAAGCTACTAGTTTGTGCGGCTCAATTCTTTGGCGCAATTTATATCCAGGGGTTAATTAAGCGTTGTTTTGCTGGTGTGCTGACCCCCAAAAAACCCTCTTTTTCAAAAGCCAAATATATACATTTTTCCTGTAGCCTAATTCACAAGCAAAGGTTAATTACAACTGTATCTCTTGTTGTGTGGCGTAGGAAACACGCAATTGTAACACGCTACAAAGCTACTAGTTTGTGCAGCTCAATTCTTTGGCGCAATTTACATCCCGGGGTTTATTTAAGCGTTGTTTTGCTGGTGTGCTGACAAAATTAAACCGTCTTTTTCAACGCCAAAATATATACATTTTTCCTGTAGCCTAATTCACAAGCAAAGGTTAAAATTTCAACTGTATCTCTTGTTGTTTTGGCGTAGGAAACACGCAATTGTAACACGCCAAAAGCTAACTAGTTTTGTGCGGCTCAATTCTTTGGCGCAAATTTTCATCAGGGGTTAATTAAGCGTTGTTTTGATGGTGTGCTGACAAGAATAAACCGTCTTTTTCACCGCCAAAATATATACATTTTTCCTGTAGCCTAATTCACAAGCAAAGGTTAATTACAACTGTATCTCTTGTTGTGTGGCGTAGGAAACACGCAATTGTAACACGCTACAAAGCTACTAGTTTGTGCGGCTCAATTCTTGGCACAATTTACATCGAGGGGTTAATTAAACGTTGTTTTGCTGGTGTGCTGACAAAAATAAACCGTCTTTTTCAACGCCAAAATATATAAATTTTTCCTGTAGCCTAATTCACAAGCAAAGGTTAATTACTAGAGATGGCCGAATTTCTCAAAAATTCGGTTCGGTCACTTCGCCGAATTTTCCGACAAAATTCGTTTCGGTCCGAATTACTTCGGCACGAATCACGTTAAAAAACAGTATTTCCAGGTGCCCAGAGCCTTTCAGGGTGCTGTAGAACGTTGTGCCATGCTTAAATATGCAGAGGGAGCTTGGTTTGGTCTTCATACAATGTTGTGTTTTAGTATGACACGCACATGACTGCCGCCGCTCTTAGAATCGCTTCACTATAAATGCCCTGGGCACTTATGGGGCAAAAAATGACCAAAAAATGAAGCAGGAGTGCCTGATAAAGTATGGCAGCAAAAGC
>JAODAL010043959.1:0-33335 GCA_025379985.1 Phyllomedusa bahiana
ACTCCCCTTTTTTCCCGGGACTTTTTTAAAAAATGGGGGGCCCCCTTGGGGGGAGGTTTTTGGGGCCCCATGGGTTTTTCCCCGGATAGATAAAGTCTAGTCCATGGAAAAATAAAATAGTGGTTGAAAAAATCCTTTTTTCCGGGACTTTTAAAAGTGGGGGGCATGCAGGTTTGGGGGTCATGCTGTGGCCCAGGACAGGTATAGTCAATTCCAGTGAAAAATAAAAAAGGGTTGAAAGACTCCTTTTTTTCCCGGGCCCCTTTTTTTTTTTCTGGGGGGTTTAAGCCCGGTTTTTGGGGCTCATGCTGCGTTTCCCGGGCAGGGGTATTCCCAAAGTCCAGGTTTAAGTAAAAAATGGCAAATCAATCTGCCTTCTGTCCTTTTTAATTTTTGGGGGGATGCAGGTTAAGGTCAGGCTGGGTACAAGACAGGGATAGTGAATGGTCCCGTGACTTTTTTTCTGTGGCTTTTATAGCCTAAGTGTTGCCAAAATGTAGCCGTATCCATTTGACTGTTTTTGGCGTTTTTAATTTCCCGCTTTCCACCTTGTTTGGGGGTAATAAAAAAAGGGGGTTGTTGCTCCCCATAACATTTTAAAGGTCATCGCTAAAAAACGAATGGCTCCTAACCCAAAAAAAGTTTTCGATGTTGGCCGACTATCACTATCGCCCGATGTCCCTTAGCCAACGTAAACCCCTCAACACAAATGTCTACAGTGAGACTGCCCCTTTTTTTGCCCACCCAAAACCCAAACAGAAGGGTCAAGCAACCAATCAGGAGCCCATAAAAAACCCGAGGGCCATAGCAAACCCGAGACCCCTAACAACCAGAGTCCCCTAGCCCAATCAAAAGCTCATAGCAAAACCCAACAGAGCCCCTTAAAAAAAATCAGAAGGCCCCTAGCAACATTTAGAGCTCAAAACAACCAAGTCCATAAAAAACCAGATCCATAGCAAACCAAAAATAGACCTAACAACCAAGGAATCCCCTAACAACCAGACCCCATAGCAACCATCAGAGCCCAAAAAAAACAATCAGGAGCTCAAAACAAAAAAATCAACCCATTCCCAAACCCGAGTCCCCCGCAAAAAATCAAGTCCATACAACCAACAGAGCTCATAAACAACCAATCAGAGCCCCTAAAACCAATTTAAGTCCACCCGCCCCCCAAACCCGAGCTCATAGCACCCAATCAAAGCTCATAGCAACCCAATCAGAGCCATAACAACCCAATCAGGGGGGTCATAGGGACCATTCAGAGGGTCATAGCAACCAATCAGGGCTCATAGCAACCCAAACAGAGCTCATAGCAACCAATCAAAGCTCAAAACAAACCAAACCGAGCTCATAGCAACCAATCAAAGCCCATAGCAACCAAACCCGAACCCATTTGCCCCAAACCCAAACAACTCATGCAAAACCCAAACAGAGCCCTTTTACAACCAATCAGAGCCCTAACAACCAAAAGTCCCCAAATAAAACCAACCCGAGCCATACAAAAACCCAAACAAGCTCATAGCACCAAACAGAGGGCCCCTAAAAAAAAAATTTGAGTCCCCCACCACCATTTAAGCCAGCTTTCATAACATATAGAAATCTGGAGAAATAAAACTTTAGCTCCCGTTTTCTATTACTCTTTATTGGTTTTCTATTAACCTGTTTCTAGAGCTCTGATTGGGTTTTCTATGGGCTCTGATTGGTTGCTATGACTCTGATCCCGGGTTTCTATGAGCTCTGGTTTTCAATTGGGTCTGATTGGGGTTCCCATGGACTCTGGTTTTCAATGGGCCCCCCCCTGATTGGTTCTTTTTGGGCTCGGTTTCAATTGGGGTCTGTTGGTTGCGATTGGGACTCTGGGTTTCAAAGGGCTCTGATTGGTTTCTATGGACTCCGGTTGATATTGGGGGGTCTGATTTGGGTTTATATGACTCTGATTGGGTGATAAGACCTTCTGGTTGCAAAAAACTCTGAAATTTGGGTTTTCTATGAACCTGGGTTTTATTGAGCCTGATTTGGTTGCTAAGGGGAAAAAGACATCCCTTTTTCTTCTAGAAAAGGTTTTTATACACAAAATCCTTTTGGGTTTCCCCCAAAAACCCCCCGGGATCCCTGCCCCACATAAAAAAAAAAATGTAAATGTGAGCGAAACCAATGGGCGGGTCCGCCATACTTCCCCCAAACCCCAGGCTGCATCCAGGAAAATAAAAAAAAGGTCCCAAAAGTGAAGCCCTATTACAAGGCCCTTTCCCGGGGCTAATTTCAAGACTATAAAAGCTTTTTTTGACCCGCAGGGAAAAGGGAAAAACTCCCCTTAAAAGAAACTAATCTGGACTGAGTAATTATAACAAAGCTCAGGCGCTCATCATCTAAAATACGTGTTTATTTCATAAAAAAAAATTTTCCCTGACAAACCCGTCCCCCCTGTATATAGAAAAAAAAAATTTCAGAAAGGAGAAGGGCCCCCCGGGTGTACATTTTCAGCCCCAAGCACAACATTGGCCCCTGTGTGTGGCCCCTTGGGCCCCGAGGAGGTTGCAGCTGCTACTAGGCCAGTGGTTTGTCTCTTACTGTAGTTTGAAGGAAGAGGAGATACTGTAGATAAAAACTTTCACTAAAAGAAAAAACCTTTAAAATACCACCCCCGCATTACTTTTTATTAAAAACCCGCCATACAGGGGCTGATCATAAGCATTAGTTTTTTTATCCCGCCATACAGTTCTGAAACATAAGCATTAGTTTTAATTTTCCCCCCCCATACAGTGCTGAACATTTTAAACAATAGTTTTATTATCCCGCCATAAAAGTGGGTGGGTCATTTAAACATTAGTTGTATTATCCCCCCCAAACCCGTGCTGATCATAAGCATTAGTTTTTATTAAAACCGCCATACAGTGCGAACAGTAAGCATTATTGTATTAACCCCCCCATACATGCGATCAGTAAACATTTTGTTGTATTAAACCCCCCTACAAATGCTGTAACATAAGCATTAGTTTATTAACCCCGCCAACAGTGCTGATCAAAGCATTAGTTTGATTTTCCCGCCAAAAAAAGTGCTATCATAAGCATTTGTTGTATTAATCCCCCCCCCTACCGTGCGATCAGTAAGCATTATTTTATTATCCCGCCATAAAGTGGGGGATTTAGTAAGCAAATTTGTTGTATTAATTTCCCCCTACAGTGCTGATCATAAGCAAAATTTTTGTTGGAAATTTTCCCGCCAAAAAAAAACATTGGGGATCAGTAAGCATTAGTTGTATTATCCCGCCATACAGTGCTGATCAGTAAGCATTAGTTGTATTATCCCGCCATACAGTGCTGATCAGTAAGCATTAGTTGTATTATACCGCCAAACGTGCTGACCCGTAAAACATTAGTTTTTATAAACCCACCAAAAACATTGCCCACAGTAAGCAAATTTGTTGTAATTTTAAAAACCGCCATACAGTGCTGATCAGTAAGCATGAGTTGTATTATACCGCCATAAAATTTTCAACAGTAAAACATGAGTTGTAATTTTATACCGCCATACATGGGTGAAAAGTAAGCTGAGTTTTATTTTACCGCCAACGTGCTCATCAGTAAGCATGAAATTTTTATTATTTCCGCCAAACATGCTCATTTAGTAACATTTGTTTTATTTTTACCGCCCCAAAAGTTTCCCGATCGTAAACATTAGTTGCCCCTTTTTCCCGCCATAAAATTTCTGTCCAGTAAGCAAATTTTTTGTATTATACCCGGCCAAACGTCTCCCTCAGTAAGCTTATTTTTTATTATCCCGCCATACAGTGCTGAAACCCTTTAAGGGATTTTTGCAATTTAACCCCGCCAAACAGATTAAACGTAAGCATTAGTTGTATTATACTGACATACACCGCTGTCAGAAAACAAATTTAAATTTCATTTTAACCCGCCATACAGTGGTGGGGTCAACATTCCATAAAAGTGCAGGGCAAGCCCCCCATTCAGTGCCTTATTTTATTTTTTAGTTTTTTATTGGTTGCCCGGTAGCATCCATAAAACGATAAACGGTTTGTATTTTTTTCACTGTATCACCCCTATTATATTCGCACGTAGGGGGTTAAATTTTTGGGAAATTTTTTTTCACAGTATTTCACTTTTCATAAGTGGAGTTATCAAGGCAGTGAAGTGCTGACTTATGCCACCCACACTGACATCGCCATAGAGGACACAAGTCCTTGCCGCTCCACATTTTACGAAACCCTTGGGGCCCCGGGGCCCCAGGGTTTAAAAGTTCCAAACACATTTAATGAAGAGATAGCAGCGGGTGATTCATCCTTCTTTTGATGTTAAATTTTTTTCCATTTTTCCCTTTGGGACCCAATTTTTAAGGAATCGGGCACATGGGGGGACTTGGTTTTTGATTTGCTAAGCAGGGCCCCCGCCCATAAAAGGGTCAAAGGGGGAAAAAGTCCCCGCCCTTTTGGGAAAAAAATTAACCCCAACATGACCCGTTTTCTCAGAGGTATGAAGCGTCTTCAACGTCAGACAGATTTCCTCTCTATAAAGCGCAGGTTGAAATTTTCCCCTTTCTGGGCACAGCAAAGTTTCCCGGGCGATGGATTTACAATTTTTTAAAAGTTTGCATCAGGGTTTTACTCGAACATCCTGAAAAATCTGCCCGGGGAAAAAAGGAAAAGGTCATTAAATTTTGGGACAGGAGGTTGTTTGGGGACTATTGGGGGCTATTAAATTCCCCACTGCGGGGTCTGCTATTGAGTGGGGTACGGTGGTTGTGTTTGGGCTCTAGATAGTGTCAAATTTTTTTGGGGCACTAATATGGGTACTTTTATTTGGCCTACATTGTTGCATTTTTTTGGAAATTTTCCCTAAAGGTTCTTAAATTTCCTTTTGGGACTCATGGCCATGTTTTCCCATTAAATTAGGCGCTGTATGGCGTAATCATTTAGAAACCTCCGTTGCATGTTCCGTGGGGAAAGGCAGAAAAGGTAACTTATTATTTTTCCATCAACGGACGCCTCAGCAGAAACCCGACGGACCCACTGTAATAGGCTCTGTCGGGCGCCGTGGGTGTCCGCTGTGAAACGATCCCTAGGCGCCCGTTTTCACCTTTGACGCAGATGTGAATCAAGCCGTATATGGGCCCCCCCGATACTGACACATAGGGGGGGTTTTTGATTTTCCCCTTTTTGGGGCACTTTAATTTTGGGAATCTGCATAGTGTTATTATCTGGACATTAAATACTGGGGTTTTTTAAGGGGCAAAGGGTTTTGCAAAAAAAGGTTAAAATTTGGGGCACAGGGGTAATATTCCAAAGTCCCTTTACGTTTGTTTTCTAAAATTTTTGGCACGAAAGGGTAAATGTTCCAAATTTTGGGCCCCCTGGGCCTTGAGTATAAAAACTGCAAGCGTAAGAACCCGCCCCTTTGTTTCCCAAAAAGCAACCAAAACAGAGGGCCCCTAGAAACCAATCAAGAAAACCAGGGCAAAAACCCAAACAGGGGACCAATTTGGGAACCAATCAGAGTCCTAGCAAACCCAAACAGAGCCCCAAAACCAATCAGGGCCATAGCGGCCCCCTTTAAGGACCCCCCCTAACAACCAAAAAAGAGAGTCCATAGGTGAAACCAAAACAAAAAATCCATAGTGACCAAACAGAGGGCCCCCTAACCAAACCCAAATCAAACCATAGCCAACCAAAACAAGCCCATAGCAACCAATCAGAAACTTAAAATAACCAATCAGAAAACCCAAAAGCAAAACCCCAAACCCGAGCCCCCCAGCAACCAGAGGGCCCATAGCAAAACCCAAAAGAGCCCAAGCAACCCAATCAGAAACCCATAGCAACCAATCAGAAACCCCAAAACCCAACCCAAACAAAGCCACAAACCAAAAAAAGGGTCCTTGCGCCCAATCAAGGGCCCCTAACAACCAATTTAAGGCCAAGTGACCAATCAATCCCCTAGGGGACCAAACAACGCCCATAAGCCCCAAACCCCTCAAAAGCCCTTTAAAAATAAAAACCAATCAGGAAGGGGTCCAGGCAAACCCCGGCCCATAGCCCAACCCCCAAACCCCCAAAACCCCAGCCAACCAAATCAAGAGCCCACAGCCCCAAAAACTCCCAAACCCATATTTTTATTTTTTATTAATAAGTAAATTTTAAAAGCCCATTGAAACCAGGCGCTGTACATTCGGGGGGTTATACATAAATTTCATAAAAAACCAAAAAAGAGAACAAGGGGATAAGGGATAATGACAAATTGGGCACGACCCGAAGGGGGAAAAAGGACCGTGCCCCGGCCCAGGGGTTACAAACTACAAGGAGGGGGGGAAAAAAGACAGGAAGGTGAGGGCAAACATGGTTTTGGGAGGGAGGAAGTTTGTTGACAATTTTAAAAGAAAATTTCCCGGCAAAACCTGAAGAAAATTTGGGGTTTTTTAGGGTTAAAGTTTTGGGAAGGCCCGGGTTTGGGAAAGTGGGGGAGGGGATCCCGATTTGATGGGGCCAATTTAGTTCCAAATTGGGGTTTGGGGGAAGCCCCGGGAAAAATCTTGGGGGCCCGGTTTTTTGTTGGAAAAGGAAACTGGAAAAAGGGGAAGGGAGAGGAAAAGGTCCGAGAGGAGCGGAAAATTGCGTGAGGGGAGGTATCTTTAGGAGAAATTAGTGGCAGAGAAGTATGGGGGAGAGGTCATGGGGAGCCTTAGTAGGGCCAAAAAGGGGTTTAAAAACTAAGAAAAATTAATGCCGCTGGGCAAATGGGAAGGGCCCGAGGAAAAAGGGGTTTGGCCAAAAGGGGAGGGGGCGAAGGGGTAGGGGAGGAAGAGGTGGATAAGACGGGCAAACCCGAGTTTAAGGATGGATTGGAAGGGGGGGGCGAGGGGGCTAAACTTTGGTTAGGCCCCAGAGAAGAGTTTTTCAGTAGTCAAGGCGGGAGAAAACAAGGGCAAAGGGCCCCACCAATTTTTTGGGGGGTTCAGAGTTTTTAGGAAAATTTGCGGATTGCGAAAAAAAGTTTTTTCAGGTGGAAAAGGGGGCAAAAGGGCAAGGGAGGGTTTTTGGAAAAGGAGCGGTTTTTTAAAAATAAGCGGGGTCGAGGGTTAAACCCCCAAAGCAAGGGGGACTTGCGGGGCCGGATGAAGGAGTGTTGGGGGCCCTTTGACCCGTAATGGAGAAAATCAAATGGCCAAAGGGGTAGAGTTGGGGTGGTGGAAAAGATGGAAAAGAGTTTCCCGTTTTTTTTTCCCACAAATTTGTTTTTTAGGAACGGAAAAAAGAAGGGGGGGAAAAAAAGGGGGGACAAAACTTCCCTTTTGGGTCCCGGGGGAAAATAGGAAGTACCCTCCCGGGGCCCGGGGTAAAGTTAAAAAAGGGTTTTGGGGAAAAACGTCAGCCCATCCTTTTTTAAAAGAAAAACCATTTTTAAAGGGTAAAGATCTGGCCCCAGGGCCCCAAAGGGGGTAGATTTGAGAAGAGAGTGGGGCCCCGGACCTTTAAACCCCTTGGGGGGGAAAAAAACCGCCCAAAAAAGAGGCCCTGGTTTTGGGGGGTGGAAGGGGAGAATTAGAGACGCTGAATTTTCCGAACAGTTGAGGTAAAGAGGAGATCCCCCGGGAAAAAAAGCTAAATCCTTTTTGCCGAAAAGGGGGGAGAAAAAATTTGGTAGGAGAAGTTTAAAAGGGTCCCACATGTTTAAAGGGGGAGGACAGGTTTTAAAGGAGGGGGCACAGAGTAATTGGGGATGAGGCCCCCTTTAAGGGAGTTTTCTAGATTTAATTTGTGACTTTTGGTTAGGGCGGTTTCTGTAGAGTTTTGGGGGGCGGAAACCAGAATTGGGAGTGGGTCAAGAAGGGGATTTGGGGGGAGAGGTGGGAAAAACCAACTAAGATAACTGCTGCCGAGGGGGTTTTGGGAAACAAAAAGGAGCAGTGAGATGGGGGGATAAATTGGACAGAGAGGGAAAGGGGGCAAGGGTTGGTTTTTTTTTTTTGGAAATTTGGGGTGATAGAAGCGTGTTTTAAAAAGGGAAAGGGAAGATCCCCGGGGTTGTGGGTGGTTGAAGAGATGGGTGAGGGGTGGGATTATTTGAAGCACTGAAGGGTTTTTTTTGAGGTGGGAAGGCAGCGTGGGTCAGGGCTACAGGTTTTTTAGGTTTGGAAATTTTTTTCAGTAAAGAGAAAACCGTCATGAGGGGACGTGGGAAGCAAAAATTAAAGGGAAGGGCAGTTTTTCAAGGGTAAGGGGGGATTGGGGGACTGGGGGGTGAAGCTTTCTCTGGGGTGGGTTATCTTCTTTAAGGGAAAATGATTTCAAAATTGTCTGCTGAGAGGGGGATGGGGGAGGAGGTGTTGGGTGGAACGGAGAAGAGAAAATTAAAGGTTTTGGAAAAAAATTTGTCGGGGTTTTGAGACAGGGAGGAATGAGAGTGGGGGAAATTGTCCGTTTTAGCTTTAGGGAGTGCCCAAATTTTTAAATGTATGCATTTAATTTTTTTGTAAAAAGGCAAAGTCAACATGGGTGAGTTTTTTTTCCAGCCGTTTGCAGCTCTGGAAGCACCCTCAATTTTTTTTTTTACGTCTGTGTGCCAGGGTTGTCTGTTTTTTTTTTCGGGTTCTTTTTTTTGTGTGAAGGAGCGACAGGTCAAAGGGGAGTTGGGTTTATTGTATGGTTGTAAAAAATTGGGGGCCCCCTTTTTCATTAAAAAAAAAGGGGATTTGTTGGGAAAAGGTTTCAAGAGAGTTAAAAGAAGTGGAAAGGGTTTAGGGTTTGAAGGTTTCCTGCGTGGCCGTACTGGATATGAGACAGGGGGGAGCAGGTGGGGTGGGGGGTGGGGAAAGGTAAGCAGGTTGGGGTCATATATGGGGGGGGGGGAGTTAAGGGGATGGGCAAAAAGGGGGGAGAGGCGGGGGAAGATGAGGGCCAGTTTTGGTCCATCCCTTTGGGGATGGCCCCCTGAGGTCCAAATGGGAGAGGTCAAAAGGGGGAGGGAGAATTTAAAGGAGTTTGTTGGGAAACAGAGTGGGGGTGTCGATTGGGGAAAAATTTTTGGCCCCATGATGATAGTTGGGGATGTCGGGAAAGAAAGTGGGGAAGCCAGGGAAACAAAGTTGGGCAAGAAAGGCATTTGGGAGGGCCGGCGGTCGGTTTAAAAAACGGGCCCAAATTTGGGGGTTGGAGGGGGCTTTGAAACGGACAAAAGGGGCACTTCAAAAAAGGGGAAGATTTTAAGGGGAAAGGGAGAGGTGGAACGGGGGCAAAGGAAACAGGTTTCAGACATGGGGGAGGCCGACGCCTCCCCCCATTCTTGTTAAACCCGGGCGAGGAGGGGGTGGGTAAGTTGGGGGCCGCTAAAAGAAATTTCGGCAGGGGAAAAGCAAAACCCAAAAGCAACCCATAGGGAACCCAAACAGACCCCCTACAAACCCAAACAAAAAATCATAGCAACCAATCAAGCTCATATCAACCAATCCGAGCCCAAGCCCAACCCAAACAGAGCCCATAGCACCCAAACAGGGGCTCCAAAAAAACCAATCAAAACCCCCTAACAACCCAAACAGACCCTATAAAAAATAAAAGCCCGTGCCTGATTGGTTTCTATGAAACTTTTGGGTTGTTTATGGCTTTATATGAAATTAAATTTGAGCTCTTATTGGGCGAATTTAGCCTGATTGGTTTTCATGAGCTCTGATTGGTTTTCTTTTTGGGCAACAAGGACATTCCCGACTGCAGACAGTTTTCATACATAAGGCCCAGTGTGTTGTTCTTGTTTTTTCAGGCACAATAAATTTTGCTTTGGGAAATATGTGGTGGTATTAAATTTGGGCCCCCGTTAAAGGGCACTCTTTAAATTTTTTGAAACAAAGGGGGGTCATTATTTTTTTTTCATTTCAAAGAAACTAAATTTTTTGGCCCCACTATTTCATTGCCGAGTTACTCTTTTAATAAACCATTGCTGCATAATATTTGTGTTGTACTTTTAGTCTGTTCTTTTGTAAACTAATCTCTCTTTCAAATAAACACATATCTATCCTCAGAGGACTGCATTCTCAGCAATTCCTTAATACTGTATATTCCTTCTACCAAAATTCCTCTCTTCATAAGATAAGGCATTATGGAAAAAGGGGCTTGGGGAAGCTCATGCCCCCCCGGGTTCAAAGTAACCCAAAACCTCAAAATTTTCTTCTGATTCAAATGAATCCCTTTTAAAAGCAAAAGGGGAAAATTTTTGCCAAGCCACTATTACCCATCTACATACGCCCTTTTTTGGGGTTTTGCCCCTCATCAAGGGGAAAACAGAGCGAAACTGGCTTGGCCGGTTGGGAGGGAAAAGATGGCTGAGAAAGGGGAACAAACCTCCTTGAGGAGAGCACCTGTTACGGTGGGTAAAAGTTTTAGATTGCCTTTTTTTTGCCCTCTACTAAGCCCCGCAAAATCACAAGGCAAAAATTTGGGGGAAAAAAACTGGGGGAAAAACAAACGCCCTCCCAAAAGGATGTAACAAATCCTCAAAATTTTCTTTTAGATTTTCCCCCGCCAAGCCAGTATCCCTCTGCTCTAAAACTGATGAGGGCAAAAACCCCGAAACGGCTGTATGAAATGGGGGAATTTCTGGCTTGGCTAAAAATTCCCCTTTTGGGATCTTAAAGATTTTGAAAAAAACAGAAGCAAATTGAGGGAATTTTTTTTTACATCCAAAAAGTGGGGGGCATGAGCTTCCCAGCTCCTTTCCCATAATGCCTTGTGATATGCAGATGCTTAGCAGAGGGCAAAAAGGCAATCTCAACTCTACACACCGTAACAGGTGCTCTCCTCAAGGAGATGTTCCCCTTTCTCAGTCTCTTCATAAGAGTGAGACCCTGAGGTATGAGGGGGAGGGAATTTGCACTTTAAAGCTCAAATCTACTTCCCTTGAGTTTGATGATGTATTTTACTAAATGACTGTTGTTATTGATTCCTTTTCACAGAAAAAGTCACGAACTTAGAGCCGGACTATGACATCTCACATGGGGTGAAACCATAACGCTGCCATTTCTAAGGGCAACCAGCAGAAATTTGAACACAGCTCTGGATGTGAATGGAGAAAAACCAAGACAGTAAAGCAAATTATTAGCAAAGTTATTTTTCCCCCCTAAATGACCTTACCCGGGACAGTGCCAGGTGCATCTCCAGCTCGGCGATCCGCTTCCCCACACAGGCGCGTAACCCATATCCGAAGGGTATGGAGCTGAACGGGTGGTGGGTCATGCCCCCGTCTCGGAGCCACCGCTGGGGATAAAACTTTTCTGGGTCCTTGAAATTGGCTTCATCTCTGGAGATGGCGTAATGGCTGAGCACGAAGAGCGTCTGCAAGGAGGGACGTAAAAACAGGATAGAGACTCTGGTGCCGCAAGAGGATATCACAATTAAAGGGAAAAGGGAACCTGTGACATTGAACCTACTATGTGCCCCATGTTATAGAGAAGGAGGAGCTGAGCAGATTGATATATAGTATTTAGAGAAAGATTCAGCAGAACTTGTACTTTCTTCAGTTATATCCCTGCTTATTCTGGGTAAAGGAGTCTGGTAGGCGGTGTTATTAATGACTGACAGCCTTCGCTGTATGACAGTGCCTACAGAGATAGCTGTCAATCACTGATAGCACTGCCCACTGGACTCCTTAACTTAGAGTAAACAGGGGTTATCAGTGATTGACAGTCTTCCTTGTATCAGTGTGCATACAGAGATGGATGTCAATCACTGATAACCCCGCCCACTGGACTCCTTATCCCAGAATAAGCAGGGATATAAATGAAGACATTACAAGTTCTACTGAACCTTTCCCTACAGCACAATATATCATTCTGCTCAGCTCCTCCTGCTCTATAACATGGGGCCACAGATAAGATAGCATGTCCTCAGCTCCTCCGGGGCCATATAACTTTCTTGGAGCCACAGATCAGATAGCATGTCCTCAGCTCCTCCTGCTCTATAACATGGGGCCACAGATCAGATAGCATGTCCTCAGCTCCTCCTGCTCTATAACATGGGGCCACAGATCAGATAGCATGTCCTCAGCTCCTCCTGCTCTATAACTTGGGGCCACAGATCAGAGAGCATGTCCTCAGCTCCTCCTGCTCTATAACATGGGGCCACAGATCAGATAGCATGTCCTCAGCTCCTCCTGCTCTATAACATGGCGCACAGATCAGATAGCATTACCTCAGATCCTCATGCTCTATAACATGGGACCCACAGATCAGATAGCATGTCCCCAGCTCCTCTGCTCTATAACATGGGGCCATAGATCAGATAGCATGTCCTCAGCTCCATCTGCTCTATAACATGGGGCCACAGATCAGACAGCATGTCCTCAGCTCCTCCTGCTCTATAACATGGGGCCTGCAGATCAGATAGCATGTCCTCAGCTCCTCCTGCTCTATAACATGGGGCAGCAGATCAGATAGCATGTCCTCAGCTCCTCCTGCTCTATAACATGGGGCCTGCAGATCAGATAGCATGTCCTCAGCTCCTCCTGCTCTATAACATGGAGCCACAGATCAGATAGCATGTCCTCAGCTCCTCCTGCTCTATAACATGGGACCACAGATCAGATAGCATGTCCTCAGCTCCTCCTGCTCTATAACATGGGGCCACAGATCAGATAGCATGTCCTCAGCTCCTCCTGCTCTATAACATGGGCCACAGATCAGATAGCATGTCCTCAGCTCCTCCTGCTCTATAACATGAGGCCCACAGATCAGATAGCATGTCCTTAGCTCATCCTGATCTATAACATGGGGCCAAAAGAACAGATAGCATGTCCTCAGCTCCTCCTGCTCTATAACATTGGGTCACAGATCAGATAGCATGTCCTCATCTCTTTTCGCTTTATAACAGGGGGCACACAGATCAGATAGCATGTCCTCAGATCCTCCTGCTCTATAACATGGGGCCACAGATCAGATAGCATGTCCTCAGCTCCTCCTGCTCTATAACATGAGGCCTGCAGATCAGATAGCATGTCCTCAGCTCCTCCTGCTCTATAACATAGGGCACACAGATCAGATAGCATGTCCTCAGCTCCTCCTGCTCTATAACATGGGGCCACAGATCAGATAGCATGTCCTCAGCTCCTCCTGCTCTATAACATGGGGTCTGATGATCAGATAGCATGTCCTCAGCTCCTCCTGCTCTATAACATAGGGCCACAGATCAGATAGCATATTCAGTGTGACAGTTTCCCTTTAAGCCACAGGACTTACATTTTTGGGGAATTTATAGTCGCCGATTACCACTTCACTCTCATTGACAATTCTTGCATTCGTTGGAATGACAGGATAAAGTCTGTAGATAGGAAAGAAAAACATAATTTGTAACCAGCAGTTTCCATCCACTCTATATAAAGCCCCATCTGCAGGTTTCTCCCTCCACTCTATATAAAGCCCCATCTGCAGGTTTTTCTCACTCTGACATGAAATCAGAATAAACCTTCCCCATTTTAGGTCAATTAGGAACCAAAATTATTTCTATTTGCCAAATGCAGAATAATGAGAGGGAGAATTTTTAAGGCATTTTTATTACTTTCTGTAAAGTCAGAAGTTTCCATACACTGGGATTACTCTGCCTTTGGGATAATCTGGGACCGCCCATATAATGATGTCAAGTCTTTGGAAGGTTCTGATAGGTTTAGTGGCAAAATCTGAGTTAATTGGAGACACAGCTGTGATTGTAATTTAATTCATACCAGAAACACACTGCTTCTGTGTGTAACATCATGGGAAAGGCTAAAGATATCAGCCAAGATATCAGGAAGAGAATTGTGGACTTGCACATGTCTGGATCATCCTTGGTGCAATTTCCAGAGACCTGAAGGTGCCTCGTTCATCTGTACAAACAATTATACGCAAGTACAAACAAGATGGGAATGTCCAGCCATCATACCGCTCAGGAAGGAGACAGGTTTTTTTGTCTCAGAGATGAACGTGCTTTGGTCCGACATGTGCATATTACCCCAAGAATACAAGCAAAAGACCTTGTGAAGATGCTGGTGGAAGCTGGTAAGATTGTTTCATTATCCACATTGAAACGAGTACTATATCAACATGGGCTGAAAGGAAGAAGCCATTACTCCAAAAGAAACATAGAAAAGCCAGATTCATGATTGCAAATGCACAGGAACAAAGACCTACATTTTTGGAGACATGTCCTGTGGTCTGATGATACTAAATTTGAACTGTTTTCATCATAATGACCATCGATAAAGGATGGAGAAAAAAGGGAGGAGCTTGGAAGAACACCATCACCACTGTGAAACACGGGAGTGATAGCATCATGTTGTGGGGTTGTTTTGCTGCAGGAAGGACTGGTGCACTTCACAAAATAGATGCATCATGAGGAAAGAAGGTTATGTGGCAAAACTGAAGCAACATCTCAAGACATCAGCCAAGAAGTTACAGCTTGTGTGGAAATGGATCTTCCAAATGGACAATGAGC
This sequence comes from Phyllomedusa bahiana, assembly GCA_025379985.1. Classification (NCBI taxonomy): domain Eukaryota; kingdom Metazoa; phylum Chordata; class Amphibia; order Anura; family Hylidae; genus Phyllomedusa; species Phyllomedusa bahiana. The sequence goes on from JAODAL010043959.1 coordinate 14,460, forward strand.
CGAAGCTACTGCCAAACTGGTTACAAAGTGGCTTAAGGAGAACCAAGTCCATGTTTTGGAGCGGCCATCATAAAGCCCTGATCTCAGTCATATGGAAAATGTATGGGCAAAGCTGAAAAGGCCGGTGCGAGCAAGACACCCCCAAACATGGCTCAGTTACACCAGTTCTGTCAGGAGGAAGGGGACAAAATTCCCACCAACTATTGTGAGAAGCTTGTGGAAGGATCCAGAACGTTTGACCCAAGTCCTACAGTTTAAGGGCAAAGCTTCCAAATACTAATGAAATGGAGGAAACTTCTGACTTTGCAGAAAGTGATAGAAATGTCTTAAAAATTCTCCCTCTCATTATTCTGCATTTGGCAAATAGAAATAATTTTGGTTCCTAATTGACCTAAAACGGGGAAGGTTTATTCTGATTTATGTCAGAGAGTGAGAAACCTGCAGATGGGCTTTATAGAGAGGAGGGAAAATCAGATGGGGCTTTATATAGAGGGAGGAGAAACCTGCAGATGGGCTTTATAAGAGGATGGAGAAACCTCAGATGGGGCTTTATATAAGAGGAGGGAGAACTGCAGATGGGGCTTTAAATAAGGGGGGAGAAACCTGCAGATGGGGCTTTTATATAGAGAGGATGGAGAAACCTGCAGATGGGGTTTTATATAGAGGGAGGCAGAAACCTACAGATGGGGCTTTATATAGAGGGGAGGGAGAAACCTGCAGATGGGGCTTTATATAGAGGGGATGAAAACTTCTGGTTTCAACTGTAGATAATAAAATGCAGCTGAATTACAGGTTCTTCATGATGTTTGTGCATTATTGCCAATAAACAAGTATTTAGCTTTGTTCATCCTTATCCTGCTGGTTCATGAATAGAATGCCAGAGCTACAGTAAAGACTGCCACACACCTCAGAGCAGGTAAAGATGTGTCTCTGCATAATAATACAGATGTATTGGTCTGTGGAGAGATAAGTCACATCTCCATGAATCCTGTAATGGAAGCGGTTACCTGTATAGGTGTTAATACATGTTTCACCTTGTATCAATAAAAGTAAATGACCCCACCTCAGGGTCTCCTTGATCACGGCCCTCAGTAGAGGCATCCGGGTGATATCGTCAGCCACAGGGATGCGGTCCATCGGAGCGGCCTTTGTGACCTCCTCATACAAGGTTTGCTGCAGCTCCGGGTCTCGTGCCAAGTGATATAGAGACCAGCACAACGTGTTTGATGTCTGGAAATGTAGAATAAACACAAAAGGTTATTACATATAGAGTAAAAGTATAGAGCCCTCTCCTGGTGGTGTAGCCGGCAGGGCCGGGGCAGGACTGGGACAAGGTATTCTGGTGCCCTAAGCAAATAAGGCGTCTATACAGCAATAAATAGTACCGAATGGAAAATTCAGCTCACTCCATACCACCTTCCTGCTTTGGATAAAGTGGTGCCCTAGGCGGTCGTCTACCTTCGCCTATGGGGCAATTCACCGGGAGAGTTGGTGAGTTTCCTTGGCACCGTGTAGCCTTCTATGGCACTCGGATGGTGCAGGTTCTGTAGTGGGATGTACAGCCGAGCTCCCAATGCAGCAGCCAGGAATGGAGTGAGCTCCGATCCTGTTCAGTTAATCTCCTAGATGCTGCGGTCAGTAGTCTAGGCGACATCTAGGTGGTTAACAGGATCCTCCTTAGTCACCCATGAGCACTCATGCAACGCAGTCACTGGGTCTCCATGGTTACAATGGCAGCCGGAGGCCAAAGAATGTCCTGCAGGTCTGCCAAATACAGGAGCCGATTCGGATATGCCAGAGTCTAATAGGTGCCTGTCACATACACTATAATACATAGTAGTGTTTTAGTATTAGTAGTATTATAAAAATGATGAAGTGATCATCGCAAAGGACTTAAAAAAAGTAAATAAATAAAAACATTTAGGGCATGTTCACAAGACGGATTTGGCCGCGGGTTTCGGCGCGGTTTCCGCGGCCAAAATGCGCCCAGTTTAGTAACATGGTCTCCTATGGGAAACCGCGTTACTGTTCACACACCGCGGGTTTGGCCGCGGCTTTGGGGCCGCGGCCTTGCCGCGCATGTTTGAGAACTCTCCTGCCGCAGGTGTCGCCGTAGGTGTCGCGCGGCTGGCGGCACGGTTTTCCCCCTGCCTATTAATTTGCATGGGGGCAAACCCTTGCCGCAAGCCGCACCCCAAACCACGCCCCCACCCGCGCCGCGACGACGTCCAGCGCCCGCGCCACAAACCCGCGTCGGGAGACATGATTTTGCGGCAAGGTCAGGACGAGGTCTTTGCCATGGGAACCGCGGCGAAAGCCGCGACCAAAGCCGCCGTGTGAACGAGGCCTTAAACAAGTTAAGAAAAAACAAACAAAAAAAAAACGAATTACCCAATAAGACCAACTATTTTTATTTTTTTTATAAAAGTACAGATAGGTGCCGAGTTCGGACTGACCTAATCTATAAAACTATTATGTTCTTTAAAGGGGTTGTCTCACTACATTGATTCATCCTGTTTTCCTGGTTTCACTTTGAATTCAGGGGCGTGTTTACTGGCTTCTACTAGGCTGCAGTAGAAGCCAGGTCTGTAGCTATAGCAACCAGTGCTGGCAGCCTATCAGGAGAGATAAACAGGTCTGTAGCTATAGCAACCAGTGCTGGCAGCCTATCAGGATAAATAGAACCGGTCTGTAGCTCTAGCGTCCAGCGCTGGCAGCCTATCAGGAGAGAGAGAACAGGTCTGTAGCTATAGCGACCTGAGGAGCTGATGCAGCCCATACAAGAGGGGATATCTAAGAATAGGCAGGACACTGTTAATGGACATATATTGGAAAGTGACTTGTTTTTGCAAGATCTTTAACACAAAAAGCAGCAATCCCTGTAGTGAGACAACCCCTTTAATCCTTATAGTGAATAAAAAATAACAACCCTACCAGAATTGTCTTTATTTTATCCAGCAGCACAAAAAACCCAGAATGAAAAGTGATTTAAAAAAAAAAAAAAATCTTCCCCATCATGATACCAATGGAAATGTAAACTTATTCCGCACATAGAAAGCCCTCACACAGCTCTATAAAAAAGTTTTCAATCTTGTGACATAAAAATCAGTTTTTTACTGGTGCGAGGAAGGGACAAAAAAAAAAAAAGACTTGGCCTGGAAATCCGGGGCCGTGGTCTGTAAAGCGGGGAGGCTTTCGCCACTGCCCTTTCCACTTCATCTATAGTATCCCACAATGGCGTGCCAAACAATAGAGCCTGTTCTTCATCCCAGAAGCGCAGTATCTGAAATCCTCCTTTTCCCTGTAGCTGATCTATATATACGTTCAGAGCTGTAGTTATTCGGGTACAGAGGTAAAAGGTGCACCCGGCCCTGATTCCTGAGGGGGCTGAAAAAGCCTCTCAGCCAAATGAGATAACAGCAGTATTATAAATGTTACACGGTGGTGGGTGGCTGTAAGGCCATGTTCACGCATCAGGAGTACATGCTGATCAGCGCGAGCTCCCGAAACACACGGTGTATTGCGGCACGTACTGTACGCGCCGAAATACACCGTGTGAACATACCCTTACAGATATTGCATTAGGATCCAGGTGCTTCATGTTGCACCTCTGTATACTTGCAGTACCACTTTTCACCACAGCAGGCAGCAAATACTTTAATAGGAATCTAAGCAACAGCGCCCCCGCTTGGATAGAATTTTTTCAGGAAAACAGCCCTCTTCAAATCCTTCATATTTTTATCAGCAGGACGAACTGCCTGGACTGGCATAGCTAGAGGGGTGTAAGTAGTCATAATTAGCCAGGGGGCCGACAAAACCACTCTCATTGCAAAAATGCTGTTGTAATGATTGGGCAAAGCATTCATGTATGACTCTGCCTGGTCATCTGCACTCATCTCTATGACCAGTGCTTGGAGGGAACAGGAAGTGATAGGGCAATGCTGGCCGCCTAGAGAGATGAGTAACCACAAGGCCACAGGTTTGTAGCATTAAAGGAGTTTTCTCACCAGGTCACAAGCATTTTTTACTTACTCTTAGGGGCCCTGTTACCAAAGTTGTAAAATTTCGGGGGGAATTACCCCGCAATTTCCGCGTGGACCGGGGGGGGGGGTGGGGCGGGGGAAAAGACAGGGGGCCCGGGACTTTTGCCCGGCCCTAGACTTGAATTGCCAACGGCGCGTATCGCCCCTAGTAATTACATGTCAATTATCTCCCGCCGGCGGCTTCGCCGGGCGGGAAAAGGACGTAATCCCCTATTTCTTTATTGGGGAACGTGAATTAACCGTAAGAATGGGCCTTTCCCGCCCGTAATTTGGCACTTCGGCGCGTAATAACGGACCGAAATACGGCCCATTTTAAAAGCCTTTTGAAAATGGCCTTACTCCTCAGGCTGTGGGTGGTTCTATAGCAGTGATTAGCATATCTAGCATCTCTGTAAGTAGCTGAGCTGTTACACTGACAAGTGCAGGAGATCTAATCTTCAGTAAACACAAGGTACATGTGCTGTGAGGATTAAAAACAATAGCTTGTCTGTAATCTTATTAGAGATAATAAGTTTGCTTTGGAGCTCAGCCTGTCCATGGGGTGATGTCACTCCCATGCTTTAATCTCTCTTCTTGAATCAGATAACAGAGTTATGGTCAGGGAACCATAGAAACCTGTGTGCACTCAGAGCTCATACAATGTCTCTTATCTCATGACCAATGTGTTTAGAAAAAGTCTCCACCAGAAATCCTTACATAAACCCCTTCACTGCTCTCCACCAGAAATCCTTACATGAACCCCTTCACTGCTCTCTACCAGAAACCCTTAAATTAACCCCCTCACTGCCCTAGAACACCATAAATTCTTCCATTATTCCTTTCATGCCACTAAACCACCATATACAGTATTAACCCATTGCTCTCCAACAGGGATCCATTCATTAACACTGCTCTAGGTTACTAAATATGCTACCTCTAACCCTTACACTGCCTTAGAAAACCAGGGATGCATAGATCCAGGGCTGTCTTATCCACTGGACACACTAAGTAGTTGCTCGGAGGGCTCCAGGAGCACATGGGCTCTGGGTGATCAGAGGTATATTCCATAAATCCTCAGGATGCCATCACCTCCTTGCACTGCCAATAAGTCTTGTAGGCTGCTTCAGGTTGAGAAAGGTGAATTTTATTTTATTTTTTTCTGCTCTAATTGAAAGGGTCACTATTTGGATGTATTTATTTATATAAAATATAATTTTGTTGTTTTGGCGCTGGTCTGCTGGAGGAAGCTGGGTAGGATTGTGAGTATTTGGGGGTTGATAGAAACATTGCCTGGCGTAATGTCATGTAATTGGGCATGGCTGGAAGTGTGGCATAATGTGTGCTTGGGCAGGATCCAGTGCACTGCTTTGTCCAGGGGCACATAATGCTGTTAAGACATCCCTAGATACATTAACCCATCTACTGCCCTAGACCACCAGAGATACTTGGATTAACCTCTTTACTGCCCCAGACCACCAGAGATCCGTGGATTAACCTCTTTACTGACTTAAACCACAAGGGATCCTTGTAGCAACCCCTTAACTGCACTAGACCACCAGGTATGCAGCATTATCCCTTCCTCTGCCCTCCACCAGGGACCCATACATTAACCCCTACACCACCAAGTATCCTTATCCTTTAGAAGGTATGTTGTGTACTATAATTCAGGGTGTACAGTGTAAAAAAAATTATGTAATGTAATTGTATGAGGTACACTGCTATATATTTACTTTCAGGGAGTATGGTGTGTAATATAATTCATTTCAGGGGGTTCAGTGTGTAATGTTTTTAATATAAGGGAGTCTGTTGTATAACAATTACTATCAGGGTTACAGGGTGTAATATAATTCCTTTTAGTGGGACAAAATGTAATTAGATTTTTAAATGGGGTAAAATTTTGTAGGGTGTTTGGTGTACATTTTTTAAATGATCTAGAGGGTTGGGGTGTAATTTAATTTTTCGGGGGTAACTAGTAATAAATTAGTAATTTTCAGGAGACAAAAATTGTAATATAGAAATTTTAGGGGAACTATTTTTTAAATAATTATTTCAGGGGGTTCAGTGTTTATTTTAATTATTTAGGGGTTTGAGTATACGGTTTATTTTTGGGGGGTAACCGTGCATCATAATTCATTTTAGAGGAATGGTGTGTAATATTTTTAACAGGGTAAACAGTGTAATCTAATTATTTTCAGGGGTCGATGCATTATTTCAATAATTCTAGGGGATAGAGTGGGCAATTGAATTGATTTTAGAGTGTAATTTGTGTAATTTACTCTCAGGGGGCACAGTGTGCAATAAAAATTAATTCAGGGGGGGGACTTGTTTTTTAATTTGGGGGGCCATTTTTAAAAATTTGGCACTGTGAAAAATTTTTTCCCCGGGGCGGGCCAAAAGATTAATCCCCCGCCGGCCGGGGCGCATTTCCCGCCAGCCCGGGGGGGCTGCCCCCATTTTTTCGGGCCGGGGCCTCATACATCAAAAGCCGCGCCCTGCCGGGGTGAGGGCAGTGTGGGGCCGAGGGGGCAGGGGGGGGCTCCCCTATGATTCCGCCGGGGGGTAGCCACTCATACGGGGGGAAAATTTCCCTGGCCCCTCGCCAATGTGTGGGGGGCACAGGGGGGGACATGGGCGCAGGCGGGACTTGCGCCGTCGGACGCCCCGGGGAAAAAACGTTCCAGCGAGACGGGGCTGGCAAGAAATCTTCCACATGCGGTGCGGAGTATGAATCAAAAATCGCCTTTTAAAAGGGCCCAACTTCCAAAAAAGCAAAACCCAAAAAAAAAAATACAAAATCACTTTCCAAATATCAAATTCAAGAATTAGATATTGGAAATTCCCGGGAAATACAGTTTCAAATTCGAAACTATTCTGATTGTGGGCAAAAACCCGCCAAATCAGAATGGGAGCGCATGAACCTTAAAAACCTATTGGGAAGTTTAGCCCAAATCAAATCCCACGCGGAAGTTAAAAATACTAAAAATGGAAAAGAGTGTTTGGCGGCTACCGGGGACTGGCTACTCCCCCAATCAATAGGAGCGACAAGACCCATTCAGTCTTGGAAAGTTTGACCAAATCAAACCCCGCGGATAATTCAAAAACAGAAAAAAAAGACAGAAAAGACTGTTTGGCTGAGCTAGGGGCTTGGCTATCCCAGCCAATCAGAGCACGAGCTACTTTCCCATTATAGTCATGGAAGATGGGGCAATGAAATCTCGGTCTCCGCCGTGGGGCATGAAGTATTAATAAAAAAAAATTTTTATTAAATGTAAAACTTATAGAAAAAGAGCCCGCCCCTTTTTTAAAAAATAAACAGTTAAAAACCCGAAAAAGCTTTTGCGCCAACCGGCCTCCCTAGGGAAATTGCAATAGGAAAATTCCCGGGAAAAAGAAATTTCAAATTGTTTAAGCATTCTCAGGTGGGCAGAAGCCACCCAAATCAGAAAGGAGACAACCTTTTAATTTCCATGGAAAGTTTGGCCCAATCAGAATAGAGCGACAATGTCCCTTTAAAATCCTAGGGAGAAAAATTGACCAATCAAATAGGAGCACAAGTCCCTTTAAAATCTATGGAAAAAAAATTGCCCAATCATATTCAAGGCGGGACTTTCCCAAAATACAAAAAATGCGAAACGAGCTTTTGGTTGAAGGGGGGGCGGGGGCTGTCCAGCTTACCAATCAGAGCGCGAGCTACTTTTTCAAAGTTCTAGGGGGAAAAAAATTCTGAGGCGCCTGGATTGGTGTTAAAAAGGGGCCCGTTATTGGACCAATGGGGACGAGCGCCCCCTTAGGGGTTTTCTAATGAAATCTGAAAAAAAACTTACATGGCCGAAATAAAATTTATAACACTACAGAAGTGTCCCGATTTGGGGGTTTGTTTAAAGGGCCCAAAAAAAATATTAAACAATTTAAAAAAGTATTTCCCCTTTTTTTTCTTCAATTTTTATGGGGCCCCGGTTGAAAAAACCGGTTTTTTTTTAAATTTTTTTTTTGTAAAAAGGGAAACGGCCTTTATTTTTTAATGTTTTAAAACTTAATAAAATGATTTTTTACCACTCCTTCCCAGGCCTGGCGCCTTTTCTTCGCCCAACCCCATAGAAAAATGGGAAATACTTCGCTCTGAAGGGTTTGGGGACCAAACCCAGCGTCACCAAACAGCTCTTTTTTTTCCCTTTTTTTACTGTATTTTGAACTGTCCCGCCTTTTATTTTATTGGTCCCAAATTCTCCATAGGATAAATGGGACTTTTGCGCCCCATTCTGATTGGTTAAAAACCCTTCAAAAGGGTTATAAAGGGCACGTCCTCCTATTCTGTTTTTCTGTTTTTGGGCCCACCAATGAAAAAAGCTTAAAAAAATTTGATTACGTTTTCCCCCCATTTCTTTTTTGCAATTCCCTATGTAGCGCCTCTCGGCCAAAAAAGCGTTGTTCGGGGGTTTTTAACTGCTTTATTTGTAAAGAAGGGTTCGGCCTTTTTGAAATGTTTAAAAACTTTTAAAATTTATTTTTTTTTTATACTTCATGCCCCACGCGCTGAGCGCCCAGTTTCAAGCGCCCCCCTCCTAGCTATAAGGGGGGAAGTACTGGTCGATTGGCTGGTAGCAAAACCCCCGCTACCACCAAAAAAGCTCTTTTTGTCTTTTACTGTATTTGAATTACCCCCGGGATTCTGATTGGTCAAACTTCTCCAAGACTAGAATGGGTCTTTGTCGCTTTTTATTCTGATTTGGTCAATAAATTTTCCCCCCATAGGTTTGAATGGGTTTTTTCTGTCGCTCCTTTTTATGGTGAGCTAGCCAAGTCCCCGGTAGCTAACCAATCACCTCTTTTTAAACCCTTTTTTTCTGTATTTTGAACTATCCCCGCCGTGGATTCTGATTGGTCAATCCCTTCCCCCTGGTTTTTAAGGTTCACGTTGCTCCTATTCTGATTGGCCGGTTTTATGCGCCAATGAAATAGGTTTCAAATTTGAATTACTGTATTCCCGCAATTTTAAAAAAATTAATTCTTGATATGCCCGTTCTAGATTTTTTAAAGTGTTTTTTTTTTTTTTTTTTTTTTTAATTTTTTACGTTCAGCTCTTTTTTGACACTGTTTTTTTGCCTTTATAAAGGCTTTTTTTCGGAAACATACTCCTGCTGCACGGGGCAGCGCGAATTTTGTGCGATCTTCTTCTGCTTCCCCGCTGTTCCGACCTGCTTCACTTTTGCCCTGTCGGAGGATTTGACCAAAAAAAACCCGTCTGCCTGTCGGGCTTCCAGCGCTGCACTGCGCCTCGCTTGCCGACTCGCCATCGTACATGCCTCGGGGTATACGCCGCCCGGGCCCGCCCCGGAACGCCACACCGCGCCCAGCCCGCCCCTTCAAGGGGCCCCAGCTGAAAGTGGGGAACACTGCGCTAACACGAAACCCTGCTCCACAGCGGGATTCGGGGTCGTGAGGCGCAGTATACGCCAATAAACAGTCGTAAAGCCCAATCATACATGTCGCCCATAGTGTGTAATATACCTAATTCCAGGGGGCACAGTGTATAATTTAATTAATGTAGGGGGCACAGTGTGTAATATAATTAATTTAGGTGCACAGTGTATAATATAATTAATGTAGGGGGCACAGTGTATAATATAATTAATGTAGGGGGCACAGTGTGTAATATAATTAATGTAGGGGGCACAGTGTATAATATAATTAATGTAGGGGGCACAGTGTGTAATATAATTAATTCCAGGGGACACAGTGTGTAATATAATTAATTTAGGGGGCACAGTGTGTAATATAATTAATGTTAGGGCACAGTGTGTAATATAATTAATTTAGGGGCACAGTGTATAATATAATTAATGTAGGGGGCACAGTGTGTAATATAATTAATGTAGGGGGCACAGTGTGTAATATAATTAATTCCAGGGGACACAGTGTGTAATATAATTAATTTAGGGGCACAGTGTATAATATAATTAAGGTAGGGGGCACAGTGTGTAATTTAATTAATGTAGGGGGCACAGTGTGTAATATAATTAATTTCAGGGGGTATATAATATAATTAACTTAGGGGGTACAGTGTGTTATATAATTAATTTCAGGGACACAGTGTGTAATATAATTGATTTCAGGAGTACACTGTGTAATATAATTAATTTCAGGGGGCACAGTGTGTATTGCCATGAATTTCAAGGGGTATGGTGGGCATTCTAATTAACTTCAGGGGACCCTGCAGTTTTGCACTATGGCCCATGAGCCTTCAGCTATGCTGCTGGCTCTATGGTTTGCTATAGTTTATAGCATATGACACCCCAAAACAAGCCAGGCACCCAACTCCAGGTATACAAATCACCCACAAAATAAATGCACTTAGATCTCACAGAACCCGCTCATACGGTATCCTATATCTGAGGTCTATCTTGACATCACATTGTAGGTAGGTGACAACATGTCTGATTACGCACGGTGTCCACGCCGGCCAGCAGCAGCTCGCACACGCTGCCGTACACCTCCGGTAAGCTGAGTTTACCGCTGGATAACAGGTAGGTCAGGTATTCTCCCTGCACCTCCTCCCCTCTCTCCAGGCGGGACTGGATCTCGTTCATCTTCTTATCCACCAGCTTCTTCCCTGGAGGAATAAATGAGGTATCGGGCGCTATTACACCTTATTATATAGGATGTATCCGGCAAAGATAGAAATCTACATCCTACCCAAAACACATGTATCGTAACTGATAGAAGTGATAGTTATGTATGATGCTGCTAACTTAACCGGAGCATCTAAACTAATCACGTATGATACTGTCTGGTCAGTGTATCTATGCCTATCATGTAAGATAGTCAGTGGAACTAATGTATTTAAGCCCATCATGGGTTAAAAGGGTTGTCTAACTACAGGGATTGCTGCTTTTTATGTTAAAGACCTTGCAAAAACAAGTCACTTTGCAATATGTGTCCATTACCAGTGTCCTACCTATTCCTAGATATCCCATCTTGTATGGTTTGCATCAGCTCCTCAGGTCGCTATAGCTACAGACCTGTTTGATCTAAACTGATAGGCTGCCAGCACTGGTTGCTATAGCTACAGACCTGTTCAATCTCTCCTGATAGGCTGCCAGCACTGGTTGCTATAGCTACAGACCTGTTCAATCTCTCCTGGTAGGCTGCCAGCACTAGTTGCTATAGCTACAGACCTGTTTGATCTCTCCTGATAGGCTGCCAGCACTGGTTGCTATAGCTACAGACCTGTTTGATCTCTCCTGATAGGCTGTCAGCACTGGTTGCTATAGCTACAGACATGTTCAATCTCTCCTGATAGGCTACCAGCACTGGTTGCTATAGCTACAGGGTTTGATCTCTCCTGATAGGCTGCCAGCACTGGTCGCTATAGGTACAGACCTGGCTTCTACTGCAGCCTAGTGGAAGCCAGTAAACACACCCCTGAATTCAAAATGAAACCAAAGAAAACAGGACTGAGGTGAGATGAATAAATGTAGTGAGACAACCCCTTTAAGGTATGTTCACACAAATGATTTGGAAGCTGATTCTGGGGACGAATTCAGTGCTGAACCAGACTCTGAGTCAAGAGTCCATCTGACAGTAAACTGATCTACCTTAAAGGGGTTTTGCCACGATGTAATGTTGACGTGGGATCCTCCAAAATGGCTATTTAATCACTTTTCTAAATATATGTGATTACAAAAAGTGAAGCCTCTGAGAGTTACAGCTTTCTTTACCTGCCCTTAGTTACTTAAAAGTTTGCATTAGACACGTCCAGCAGCTGACAGGCGCTGATCTGGCCGTGCTTGCGTGTTTGCACTTCTTATCTGATGACAGGGAATTTGAACGAGCTGGCAAGGGACTGTGGAGAAAGATCTTGTCTTTTGTATAGAGAATCTACTAGCTGTAATGTGATTATTTGAGTAAACATTGCACAACGCTCCCTGCTTCATGGCTGTGTTCTCAGCCCCCCTCTCTCTCCTCTGAAGCAGCGTGAGGCTGCATATTTATTTATTTTCTCTTCTGAACAGATTAAGAGGTAAGAAACTCACTTCTTGGCAAAACCCCTTTAAGAAAGTAGAAAACTTGTAGGTCCGCACCAGGCTTTGTGGTAAAATATCCAAAATTTATTTTTAACGATTAAAAATCAAAATAGACATAAAATACAAGAAAAAGCGGTCGTAGCAGAACAAAGTATGTGAGAAAACGACTAACAACCGACGCGTTTCGAACCTGGGGCGGACTTACAATTTTTCTACTTTCTACTCCGGCTGCTCGGTCCAGCACAACATCGTTGAGCTGTTCATTACTTTCCTGATTTACCTTATACCCCATGTAAAATCAGAATATTTGGTCAAATTAAGAATTTTCGGCGCGTGCTGTAAGCAGCAACAGAGTATTGACTTGTCAATTCTTTCCAGCATTTTACGCGCCGACCATTCATAAGTAAAGGAGTCAGAGAATCCGGACATTCAGCGCTGCTTCAATGTCGGAATTCCGCACTAACAAGCACGGAATTTCTGATGAGGAAGCAACATTGTATCAACACTGGCGCATTCCGCACCAAAAATTTGCCGTGTGTATGTACCCTAATACTGTCTATCATGTAGTGTGACTGAATATCAAGAAGTTTTTGTGTATAGAAAGAATGTTGATTTAGCAACGGAGCTGCCATCAGTAATTTCAAGTCCCAATGCAGCCAAAGCATCTTTGCCCCCTCCCCAATTTCCAGTCTTGCCCCTTTTTGGTCATGGCCCGTGGAATTAGTATTGTTAGTAGTGCCCTAATGGTGCCCCTACTTACCAAAATCAAATATATTGTCCCAGCCATCCATGTACAGGTTCCAGTAGGGGAGGACGCGTCTTGTCCACTGGGGCAGGTAGGTGACATATACCGAATTCTTGAACATTTGGATGATGGAATCTATAAACTTCTGGGTTTCAGGGGGAATGTGTTTATCCAAGCAGCCAATCCGGGTCTCGAACACAATGTAGGACACTCCTGGGAGAGATGAGACCATATAATAAGAAACATGTCTGCCTTAAAGGGCGTCCATCGCAAATGTATTATACTAATTAAAACAAGACACTGATCCATATTGTTTTCTTTTCTGATTGTAAATTTCTCAATGTAGTTGTCTGTCTAGGATTATGGGGGCGGCCATCTTGCCTGAGCTGCTTTTAGCAGCATTTAGAGAGATGCTTTACAGCAGCTTCATGCACGTAGGAGCCTGTGAACAGGAGCCGACCCATTGACTTCTATAAGGGAGTGTTGTGGGCATGCTCTGTGACCTGGGAAGAAGTCAGTGTGCAGGGAGGGGAGAGGGGAAGGTGTGACATCTCCTATTGTGACTGGTAGGATCCTGTGTTATCTATACACATTGGTGTCACCTTTCAGTGTAATCCTGCCTGTGCTGAAAATGAGGAGACTACAGAGAAGTGATCTTTACAGAACAGGAAGTGTCAGACTGTTATTAGGCCTAGTGGCTACATTGAAATCCAGGCTTCAGGATTTTTAAAAAATATTGATAGTGATATGGGAAATTAAAAAAAAAAAATCTAAATTTCTTAAACACTATGTTTAACATAAAAACAATAGTTCATTTTCTGATGACACATTCCCATTTTTGTTTTTTTTCCTTCCATGCTGCCACTGAACATTCCATATAATGGCTGGAAATCCCCTGAAAATTCGATTCTGCCATTTTTGTTGTTGTTTAGTTTTTTTTTTTTAGTTCACTGTTTGTTATAAATGAGGTTATCTGTATTTTGTTGTTCACAGTTATGTTGGTACCAAATTTTTATAGTTTTTTTTAATTCTTTAAAATTTGTGCTGCAGCGCCATTTTCTGCGACCAATAACTTTTTTGTTTTTTTCCACCTATGGACCTGATTGAAAGCTAATCCTTTTTGTGGGCTGAAGGGTAGTTTTTACCATTTTGGAATAGGTGCGACTGTTTAATTAATGCGACTTTAATTCCATTTTATTCTAATTTTTTAAGAGCATGAAAGATGACCAAAAAAACCCCCTGCAATTTGGGTGTTGGGAATTTTTCTTTTTATGATGACTTTATATTTTGTTAGATTAGACTTTTATAGACACAGCAATACCAATTATGTGTAGCTTTTTTTTGTTATTTTATCAGAATTTTATTAGAATGGCAAATGGGAGGTGTTTTGAATTTTTTATATATATATTTTTTTTTTATTAAAACTTTTTTACTGTTATTTTATTAAAATGGCAAATATTGATGCATATTAAATCTTGTGTTTAGTAACTTAGCTATATATATTAATGTTAAAATGGTGTTCCAGAAGGAGCATTGTTTTGAAAGCTGCAAATTGATACGAAATCCAGTGTCAGAATAATTTGCTTCATGTTTATATGACGTTTGTTTCTTAGGCCATGTTCACACGGCGTAATTGCGGGGCGTACATTACGCATAGCAATCACGCCGGGTTTTTGGGAGTCGCGCTGATCGGCACGTACTGCCGTGACGCGGGGGGGCGACAGCACGCCGGCCTCATAGACTGTCACTTATCTCCCCAGGCGTACAATACGATCATATTGTACGCCCGGGCAGAGGAGGCGTAATCCATAGTTCTCATAGAGAACTATGGGTTACCGTGATTTCGACGCACATCTCGCTCGTATTAGAGCACAAATACCACCAAAATTTGTCTGTGTGCACATAGCCTTAGAGTGTTTAATAAACGAATGTTAAAGAATGGCAAATGGGAGGTGTTTTGAACTTTTTATATTTTTTATTATTTTGTTATTTTTAAAACTTTTTTTTTGGACATCACATTAACAGATAACCGAAAGGGGGGGGGGGGGATTGAAATTTCAGTGATCCCCTATCGCAAGCCCACATCCTGGAATTCTTTATTATTAGCATCTTCCTGCCATCCTGTACACATTCTTAATAACACACTGGGTACAGAAAGTATTCAGACCCCTTTCAATTTTTCACTGTTTCTTTCATTGCAGCCATTTGGTAAGATCCAAAAAAGTTTATTTTTTTGCTCATTAATGGACACTCGCCCCCCCCCCCCCCATCTTGAAAGAAAAAAAACCAGAAAGGGGATTTTTTTGCAAATTTATTAAAAGAAAAACTGGATATCACATGGTGTAAGCAGGGGAGAAATTTTCCCGGGGTAGCGACGTGCGCTCCCCCGGGGCCTGTGCTTTTGGGGGGGCCGGGGTTCGCTACCCCCGGTGGTTTGGCTCCTGGCCCCCCGGCGTAACAAACTTCCTCCGGGGGGTGGGGAGCTGCGGGGTAGGCGTTCCTACCTCTGAACGCCGGGCCCCCCGGGCCCGAGGTAAAAGGGGCGGGGACTGGCTAATTAGCGAGCACTCCCTTGCCAATCAGCCGGGCCCCGGCCCACAATGTGCGTAACCCTGCGCGTGCGTCCCATCATGCAGGCCCCGCGCGAGACGACGCCGGGGAGAGCTGCGAGGGAGTGGGCAGGTGGTAAGGGATTTCTTATTATTTTAATATTAATAAAGCCCCTCCCTGCTTAATTCCCCCTAGCCCTCCTCCCTAAAATTTTGGGCCCCCCTATACCCCGCCCGCCTTTTTAATTGGCCCCTAACCCCTGCCCACCTTAATTGGGTCCCTAAGCCCTCCCTACCTATATATTGGCCCCTATAGCCCAGCCTCCCTTTTTAAATTGGCCCCTATACCCCAACCTGCCTATAATTGGCCCCTATACCCCTGCTTGCTATTAAGCCCCTAAAGCCCTGTCTGCCTAATATAGCCCCTTACCCCTGTCTGCCAGAATAGCCTCCCCAAAGCCCTTCGCCTATTTTTCCCCCCTATAGCCTCCCCAAAGCCCTGTTGCCTATAATACCCCCTATAGCCTCCCAAAGCCCTATTACCTAATATCCCCTCCCCAAAGCCCTGCCTCCCTAAAACCCCCATAGCCAAACCTTTTGCCCTGCCTGCCTATATTAATGGCACCTAAAAATTTTCCTAACCCCTGCCTGCCTATATATTGGCCCCAAATAGCCTCCCTATCCCCTCCCTGCCTATATATTCCCCCCTATAAACTTTCCTAACCCCTGTCCTATTTTTAAGGGCCCTATACCCTACCCTACCCGGGTTCCCAAATTTATATGCCCCTTAGCATACCTACCCCTGCCTGCCTCTAAAAATTTCCCCCTAACCTCCTATGCCCTCCCGCCTTATGGGGCACCAAAAAGCCTCCCCTAACCTGTCTGCCTTATGGGGTACTATACCCACCTATCCCCTGCCTACCTGTAGGGGGGCCCCTAAGCCAACCAAAGCCCTGCCTGCCTACAAAATTGGCTCCTATAGTACCTAAACTCTGCCTTCCTACCTATATGGCCCCTAACCCTGCTTGCCTATCTATCGGGGGCCCTATGCTACCAAAAATCTGCTTGACTCCCCTTTTGGGGGCCCTATGCTCCTAAACCCTGCCTCCCTATATGGGGCCCCCTATTGCCTACCTAAACCTGGCCTATCGGGGGCCCCAATAGCCACTAAACCCTGCCTGCCAAAATGGCCCCCATTGAAAGGGGGGAAGGTGCTGGGAAAAAACAGGATTCTAAAATTTGTGTCTAAATCTCCAGGACAAGTGGTCGGGGGATGCATGATGGAAAAGGGGAAAGTCAAGACTCGTCAGAGAAACGTCACCTGTGGTCAAAAGATTAACTAATGTAATCACTTAATGTCTACAGAGCCTGTGTACATGGGTCTCCACTATATGGCCACTGTATGGAGGTAATATACAGTTTTTGCAGAGCCTGGACATGGTGTCTACCCCTATATGGTCACTGATGGAGGCAATATACAGTCTGCAGAGCCTGTGTTTTCATGGTATTTACACTATATGGCACTGTATGGAGAGGTAATATATAGTCTGCAGAGCCTGTGTACACGTATCTACCACTATATGGTCACTGTATGGTGGTAATATACAGTCTTCAGAACCTGTGTACACTGGTATATACCACTAAATGGTCATTGTATGGTGGTAATATACAGTCTGCAAAGCCTGTGTACACTGGCATCTACCACTAAATGGTCACTGTATGGTGGTAATATACAGTCAGTAGAGTCTGTGTACACTGCTACCTACCACTATATATTCACCTATGGTGGTAATATACAGTCTGCAGAGCCTGTGTACACTAGTATATACCACTATATGGTCACTATATATATGGCGGTACTATTGGTCTTACTGATCAGTAATAGTGTAGGGTTATTATTCAGTCACTATTTGGTGGTAATTTGTGGTCATGTTCTGGTGGTATAATCAGGTCCTTATGTAGTAGAGTTTTTGGATATGTTGGTGTTGGTATAGTCGATTTGATTGGTAGCAGTGTGATGGTGAGATGTATGGTGAAGTATTTGCCCCTTGTATTATCTACTTGATCTAACTGCATGTAGGGTAAATGTTCGTGGTCGGGGAGGTGGGCGAGGGGAGGGGAGGCCCATCCAAAAGTTTGCTTTGGGGCCCAGGCTTCTCTAGTTACGCCCCTGGTCATAAGTATTCAGACCCTCTACTCAGTATTGAGTAGAAGCACCTTTTGAGCTAGTGGAGCCATGAGTCTTCTTGGGAATGATGCAACAAGTTTTCTCACCTGGATTTGGGGATCCTCTGCCGTTCTTCCTTGCAGATCCTCTCCAGTTCCCTCAGGTTGGATGGAGAATGTTGGTGGACGCCATTTTCATGTCTCTCCAGAGATGCTCAATTGGGTTTAGGTCCGGGCTCTGGCTCTGTTCTGAAGCCACTGCTTTATTATTTTAGCTTTGTGCTTAGGGTCATTGTTGGAAGAAGAACCTTCGGCCCAGTCTGAGGTCCAGAGCGTCTGGAAGAGGTATCATCCAGGATATCTCTGTACTTGGCCGCATTCATCTTTCCTTCAACCAGTCGTCCTGTCCCTGCCCCCATAGCATGATGCTGCCCCCACCATGTGTCAGTGTTGGGATTGTATTGGGCAGGTGATGAGCAGGGCCTGGTTTTCTCCACCGCTTACAATTAACACCAAAATGTTCAATCTTGGTCTCATCAGAGCAGAGAATCTTATTCCTCGTAGTCTGGGATTGTCACGATACTAGTGGATACAGCTGGAATCCAATGGCGAGGACTGGTTGGAACACAGTGAAGGCAAATAGAGACTGGAACCGGAGGCAGCAGAGATGGAGACTGGATCCAGGCAAGGTCAGCAGGAGCACAGTAGATGGTACGTAGGTATGAGAGGTTTGCAGGGTAAACCGCAAATGAGAGGAACTAACGGGTAGGTAAGTTCCAGGCTAGAGGACTGCAAAACAGCAGGAGCTTAAACACAATACTCAAGCAATGGACATCAGGCTTGAGGAGTTTATATAGGAACCAGGAACAGGAAACAAGATGGCAACCAGCTGAGACACGATCCACCATCTTGGCTGAGGGCAAACTTAAGGGCAAACACAGTTAGCAAGTTCTAAGGTATAGCAGGCGGTTGCTGACATTACTCCCACCTCAACAGCGGCCTCTGGACGATATCTGACTCGGTCTCTCCGGATGTCTTTGATGAAATCTTTTGATCAGTCTTGGAGCACTGATGTTACTCACAGGTTCCCACGAATTTTCTTCCGACCCATAACCTTGCCACTTAATGAGGTACTGCAGCTGATTCCTGAAAATTCTCGAGTCCAGGATTTGCTCCACCACAAACTGTTCTTGCCCATCAATCTTCACTGCATCAGGAGGAGGAGGAACACGTCCCGGAAAGGGGTTAGACACGGCAGGTTTTAATAGAGACACATGAAACACAGGAGGATCTTCATCGATTGGTGGAGTTTGAGCCGAACAGCTACTGGACTGATTATTTTGCTGATCTTATTTCGGGCCCCACAAACT
>JAODAL010043960.1:0-33332 GCA_025379985.1 Phyllomedusa bahiana
AATTTCCCAAACCTATGTTATAGTGTTCACAGCTAAAAGCATTGTTGTCTGTATGAATAAAGAAAACTATGTCTCTGAGCTGAGCTGTATTGAGAGATCTAGCACACGTCCTGCTCTAATGAGAGACACTGAAACACTGATGAAGAACAGGAAACGCTGTTCTATGCAAAAACGAGGTCATGTGATTTTTCCAGCCAATCACAACCATACACATCACAGTCATAACGTCGCACACCCAGCTCACCCTGCTCTATGCGCTAAGCTGATTTGCTGGCCGCTGAAATGACAGGAAACGCTGAAAATGGCGCAATAGTAATAGATTATGCGCAGATTCTCACCTTAAATATCGCGTGATTGGAAATTTCCGATCAACCTAAAAACCGTGCCGATTTCAACTTTGTCGATTATAATCGCTCATCCCTAATAAAGAGATTAAAAACCTAAAAAAGTTAGACATAATTGGTATTGATGTGTTTGTTACTGTCTGATCTATTTACAGTAAATATAACATAATTTAACCAGTACAGTGAATATCATAACATAACAAAATCAAGTCAAAAAAGTGTTTTTCTGTGATTTTGTGTTCCCAAAAAAGTGGAATAAAAAGTGATCAAAAACTTGCATGTATCCCATACTAGTAGCAAAATAACCCACACTTCAGCCTGCAAAGAAAGAACCCTTATTCAGATTCATAGATATAAAAAAAACAGTCATTGGTCTGAGAAAATGGAGCTGCAGTGAAAATTTAGAAAATAGAAAAGCTTTTATTTCTTAAAAAGTGCTAAAACATAAAGAAAACTCTTCAAATTTGGTACCACTAGAATTGTATTGACCTGCAGAATACAGATAACACATTATTTTTACTGATCAGTGAACTCCAAAAACGAAACCCCTGCAAAAGTGGCACAAATTTTCCATGTGCCACACCACATATGATTTTTGGGGAGTTTCTGAGTACATTATATGGTATAGTCAATGGCATCAATCAAAAGTACATCTTATCCCACAAAAAACAAGCACTCATATGTCTATGTAGATGGAAAAATTACAAAGTTATATGGCACTTTGAATGTGGAGAGAAGCAAGGATCTGAAAATAGTTGCATGATTAGGGGTTAAAGGAGTTTTGCCATGAAGGCATTTCATGACTGGTTAATCCATCTTCGGCTTACTGTGTGCTCAAAAGGATGCATATGTGATTTGTTGAACTGCATATCGTGTGACCCACCAGGCTGACATCACCATGCCTTTCCCCATAGTTTGCTCACTGTAGTCAAACAAAGGTCTTATTATGTAAAGTGCTGTGAGTAGCTGCAATGTAGCTGAGCGGTTAGCACTTCTGCCTTCCAACATAGGTGTTCTAGGTTCAAATCCCTGCAGGAACAAAACATGTGTTTTTTTTCTCAATGTACATACCTGATTGAGGTTTATATTTTATTTTTTATTTGCACTGTTTGACTAATTACTAAGGACAGGAGTAGAATGAAAACAACTGGGATTCAACACTTGCTCAGCAGTGAGTGTATGTGATAACTAGGCATGGAATAGACTGACAGTAGCTGCCTGAGAGGAGAGGTGATGTCTGAGCATGTGAGGCCTGTACTAGACATGGGCAAATAGATTCTAACGAAGTGGAATTCGTTTAGAATTTCAGGAAAACTTCGGTTCTGCAAGTAGCCGAAGATTAGAGTGATTCGTGGAAACAAAGCGTGTTTTTAATTGCTAAAATGGGCACAAGCACATGGCGTTTAACAGGGCAGAGAACTCTGGGAGGAAGAAAGGAGGACCCTCAATGATATGTGCAGACATGAAGCCAATCAGAGACCGGCGGGATTCTCTGATGTCACGGCACTATATAAGTGCGGACGGCACCCCGCTTCCACATTCCTCTCGTTGTGTCCTGGCATAGCGTCTCTGCTGCTGAGCCTGCTCTTACACTGAAATCATTATACAGATTTACTTACCGATTGGGGAAGGGGAAAAAGACCATTACAAGTCTGTTACTTTCTGACTCAGCGTTCTGGATCCCTTTGCTCTATACAACTCATCCTGAAAGAAGCTGCTTTTATTATAGACTGGGGCTCAGATGCCTAAATTTAATGCCACCAGCATTATCATTTTGTTTAGTTTGTGGGGTCTTCTCCCAGGGTGTCCAGGGTGGGTGTAATTCTGCCCCATATACGTTGCAATCTCACTTGTTGTATTATTAGGAACTTTCAGATTCTAAAAATCCACTCAATTCTGGTAGTGTTGTATTGGGATTGAAATACAGAGTGCTTTTTTGTCCGCTATTAATTAAATTTCTCCTGCTGTATTATTAGGGAATTTTAAATTCAAGTAATCCACTCAATCCTGTGTTACTGTTGTATTGAGAGTGAAAAACAGACCGCTTTTTTGTCCGCCATTATTTAAATTTCTCCTGCTGTATTATTAGGGAATTTTAAAATCAAGTAATCCAAACAATCCTGTGTTACTTTGATTGGGAATGAAATACAGACCGCTTTTTTTGTCTCCCATTTTTTAAATTTCTCCTGTTTTTTTTTGGGAAAATTTCATTTTAAGTAATCCCCCTGAATCCTGTGTTACTTTTGTTTTGGGGGATTGAAAACAAGTGTTTTTTTTCCACCATTATTTAAATTTTACCCTGTGCTATTTTTAAAGGGAATTTCGATTCGGAATCCACTTCCTGTTAGTGTTGCACGGGGAGCAAATAAGAGTTTTTTTGTCCACCTTCTTTTTAAATTTCACCTGTCTAAAAATTGGGGAATTTCAATCGGGAATCCCCCAAATCCTGTTAGTTTTTATTTGGAGCAAAACGTTGGTTTTTGTCCGCCCTCTATACATTTAAATTTTCACCTTTTCTTTCAGTGGGGAATTTCATATCCGGGGGATCCCCAAAGACTGTTAGTCTCCATTTTGATCAAATAGAGCGGGGTTTTTTTTTAACCCCCTATATACAAAAAATTTTTTTCACCTTTTTTTCTGGGGGGAATTTAACCGTTTAAAGGGACACAGCGTTTTTTTTGTTGTTGACATTTAGTTTTTCCCCCCCCTCGATTTCCCCAGGGGCAAAACTTTTTTTTTTTTTTTCACCACATAGACATATGAGGGGTTTTATTTTTTTGGGACAAGATATACTTTCTAAGGGGTTATTCCATTACTTAGAATATACTGGGGAAAAAACAAAAAAAAAAATTTCCAATGGGACAAATGGGGGAAAAAAAAGTATTTTCGCCCTGTTTGCGGGTGTTTTGCTTTTACAGCCGTTCAATCTGGGCAAAACAACATGTTAACTGTATTCTACTTTTGATACCATCTAAAACCAAACATGTAGGGATTCCATTATGTTTTGGTACCATAAAAAAATTCGAAACTTTTTCTACTTGTGAAATTTGCGGCGCGGTCTCCGTTTGTGCGACCAATAACTTTTTTGCTATAACACCTACGGACGTCAGTGAGGGGGCATTTTTTGTGGGCTGAAGTGTACTTTTTATTGCAAGCAGTTTGGAATGCATGCGACTTTTTTGATAACTTTTATTCCATTTTTTTAAGTGACGTAAAATGACCAAAAAACGCAATTTTGGCGTTTGGAATTTTTTTCTTCTACGGTGTTCAGTGTTATGGGATAAAATTATTTTTACATTTTTAATAGATCGGACTTTTTCGGACGCAGCGATACCAAATATGTGCAACTATTTTTATTATTTTATTGTTTTTATTTGTAAAATGGGGAAAGGGGGGTGATTTGAACTTTTAAATACTTTTTTTTGTCCTTTTTTTTTTTACTTTAACACCTAGGGTGCTTGACCACTACGTGGCGCGATTGTCAATACAGTCTAATGCATTGCAAAGACAATGCATTAGACTGTACCAAGATGGCGGTTTCCCCACTTCCTATCTGCGGGACATGGGAGTGATGGGAGCCTTCAGCTATGCTGTGGCGGCGCCGATCGACCTGAAGACAATGCGGCCATCTTTGCCGCGGCATCTGAATGGTTAAACAGCGCGGGCAGGCGTCGCTGCCCGTTCGTGATGTAACGGCCGGGTGTTAGCGGCTAATCGGCTAACCCGGCGGCTGTGCAGGGGGGTCGCAAAGCCCCTTAGCGACTCTGGGACGTACTCATACGTCCAAGGTCATTAAGGGGTTAATATAAGAGGTTTTTAATTTTCCTCTTGTTTTGTTGGAGTGAAATACAGCGTGTACGTATTTCTGCCACATAGATTCCTGAAACCCATCTACTTCGGACCGGTGGGGGTATTATAGTCTGTGGCCAAGAGTTTATTTATTCCCTTGTTGTGGAGAATTCTTTGTCAAATCCAGAGTTTGTGTATTACAGCCCTACATACAGCTCAAGTCCCGTGTTTGTGTTTTTCAGCCCTACATACATCTCAAATCCAGTCTCTTGGGATATTGCTATTTGTGGCAATCTGTTATTATTTAAATTATTGTGGTGATTCTGTTAAATGTATACATGTAGCCCCCCCCAAAGGGAAAGAGGGGGTTTTTCAATAATTTTGCATTGATCCCAAATCTTTTTGCCATTTGTTTGATCTTCAGTGCCGTTTCATTTGGCAATAATCCACATTGCTAAAGCCAAAAAAAACGGGATTTAAACCCCAAAAAAAGAAAATGGAATATTTGCATAGTTCGTGTTTTGTACCCCCTCCACAGTTTAAAAAGGGAAAAACCAAACATAGTTGCAATTATATAGTGGGGGGGGTGGAAACAGCATTAGAAAACCCACAGGGGTTAAACTGAAAGTCTCCATTTGGCAACAGCATAAGGAGACTTGAGTGCTGGGGGTTGGCGCATCATCAAAGGGGCACAAATGGCCCGTAAGGTGGGGAGATGGGGGCATGCCAGTTCCTGGGGGTGGTAGAAGGAGCAGATGGCAGCAATTTTGGGAATAAAGCGGGTGACAGCATCAAAAAGTACTGGGCAGTAGCAAAAAGAACCCGGGGTTCAGGGTCTGCTCAAGGTGCTGCTGCTGGTGGGTAGCTAAACCCTAGGAGGTGAAAAAGCGTCATAAACAACTCCAGATGGGTTGGCTGAGGGGGTGTTACTGTGAACCCCCCCCTTCCCACTACCCAAGAGCCGTGGCAGGGTACTGAGTTTTTAATAAACCCCAAACTGGTAGACCTGCTAGGACCAGGGACCAGGGCCCAATGGGCAGGGGCCCAAAATGACTACATGGGATGTTCTTTTTACTTGGTTTGTCCTCTTTGATAATAATTTCCCCCTTTGGGACCGGTAAGAGGGTAAAGGGTGGGGACCCGAAGGATCCCCTCAGGATGGTGACAATTCAGCTGTCACTACCCAAAATCAGATGCAGTGGGCCTTTGGAAAATGACTCTGAGGGACCCCCTGCCTCCTTTCCCCACTGTTTTCGCCACAGGGGTCTGGGCGTCTTCCTAATCCTCCGTTGCTCCTGCTCCTTTCCTGTCACCTAAATAAAAACCCACTCATTTCCCCGACACTGCTTGGCTCCAAGTCTTCTTCCTCCATTTTCACCCCCCCAAGGATCATGTGGCCGTGGATGTAGTCACCAGTCTCCTCCCTGGCAGACAGATTTTTTAATCTATTAGGCTGAAGCAGTGGAATAACGTCGCTGCATCCCGTACCCCAAACAAATTTACGTGCCCCACCCAAAAGGGCCTGAGCAAACGGCAGGTGTCACCAGAGCGCTTGGCAGACATTAAAGTACACAGGGGTGTACTCATGTCCCCTTGGGAAATTTTAAACATTAAAAGCCTTTCTCTGTTATAGAGCATTTCCAAATATGGGGGCGGAATTCCAGGGTGGAAATGTCACTATCAGCCCATGTTGGGGAGGCCGGGTTTCCGTGCAGCTTAAGGATGGTGTGTTTATGGGGTAAAACCTGAAGTGCAGCAAAAAATTTTTTGGGCCCTTTTTGAAAAATGTTGCGGGGGTGTAAGACTTTTAAAAAAACCAATTGAACTTTAATGCCAAGCGGGGCATGGTCACCCCCCTACGCAGCGGGACACCATGTTCTTTCCCCTTTTCTGTCACAATGGTTCTAATTTTCATTTCACGGAGAGAGCCAAAAAAATCGATTTCATCTTGCATGACCCAGAGATTCCTCCCGTGTGGACTTCGTTGCCCCGGGGAATACCCGTCCATTGGATCATTAAAAATCGTTAAAATGGCCCTTTTTCTGTTCATCAATTTCCTCTGTTACAATTTCCCCCTGCCAATTTTTCCCCTTCATCAATTTCCCCTTCATCATTTCCCCCCGTTATCAATTTCCCCCCGTTCTCAATTATCCCGTTAAAAAATTTTTTCATGTTCATCAAATTCCCACGTTATAAATTCCCCCATTTTCTCTTTTTTATGGTTTCTTGTTCTGTTTAGTCAGGAGGGGTGTGCTTGGGGCTTGCAGAAATGGCCAAAGTGAATGCCCAAAAATTTCCTGGCCTTTTCTGAATGGTGCAAAGTCCACCACTTTAAAAGGGAGGGACGCAGTCCACCAATTGGAAAAAGAGAACGGTTTTTTGTTCGGCACTTAGGGATGGCTAGACGCATATGCTGCTTTGACAACGTCTCGGTGAATGATGCTGGCACCCTGAATGCCCAGGAGCAGGATATCTGGACGGTTTTGTTGATGGTGGGGGAAGCTTTTACTGCCCCGAAATGGGAGGCGTCTGCGGGTGCTGCTGCTTTGGGACGGTGGCCACCATCTGAGATACTTTCTTCAGGCCACGTATGGTACATACAGATGTTGGCAGGGCCGGTGCAGCGTTAGCCCCTGTCACGTTTCCTTTCTGCCCCTAATTCCCATTTTGCCCTGTTCGCCCCCCTCTGGGGTCTTTTCAAAAAAATGGTGATTTTACCACCCAAAACTCCCAAACTGACTGCTGTTTTCCCCGGGTGTCCCCCGGGGGCCCCCCGTTCCTTTTTTCTTGGACCTGCAAGTGGTTGGGCTAAATTGTGGGGGTTTGGCTCCCAATCTCGCACTGCTGCCACCTGCTGACTCTCGGCCAAAAAACCCACCCACTTGCGGGCTACGCCACGCCTCACACGCAAGCTGCCGCTCTCTTCTCCCCAAAAATTTTATGAAGCCTTTTTCTTCCAGGGGCCCGGAAATGGGAGTCAAAGGTAGGCGACCGCCTAAGGCCCACTTTATCCCAGGCAGAAAAAGGGGGGAAAGGGGGCTGGAGTGGGGTTGAAATTTTTAATTTAGGAGGCATTTATCCTTTTTTAACCCAGGGCACCAGAATTGTCCCAGCCTTTGCTTGTTCTTTCCGGCTTTCGTGCGATCAGCTACATGATTAGGTTTGCCCTTAACCGCCCTCCACCTCAACGGTGTTGCTGTACAAAGCCTGACCACTCAACATAACCCTCCATTGCAACTCTCCTCATCACTACTTGCAGGGCCGTCTCTTCCATTGGGCCAGGTAGGCACTTGCCCGGGGGCCCCCGACACGGGGCCCCGTCTGGGCAGCCACCTACCCTGCCGTGGTACAGGAGCAAGCTTCCTTAGGTGGTGCCCGCCGAGCCGGGTATAGCAAAGAGGAGCAACGCCAAGGAGAGGGAAATAATGCGGGGGGAGTAGGTTCTTTGGGAAAACAGCAAGACTTCGGTCTGCTGTTTCCACTTGTCGGTGGGAGTCGCTAAACCCCGTCCCTGCTCTGTGCCCGTCACATCGTCATAGACGCTGTTGTAAGTACTTTCACAATCGCGGTTCAGGGACAGGGGCAGGGGGGTGAGGGTGGGGGGTTGCAGGACCCAAAACGAGAGAGGGGGATGTAAAGCTCCCCCCCCCTCCCGTCCCAGCTGAGGGGATTGAGAAGCAGGGAAGCTACCTGCGCTTCACTGTAATGATAAGTGGACAGATCAGCTCTGTCCTGAGGGGAAGGGGCCTTTTCCCATCACCCCTCCCCCCCCAATTTAGTCCCCAGAAAGAATAGCCGGGAAGCTGTGAATGCTTGACAAAAATTTTTAGCCTTTACAAAGGGAGCCAAATTTATCAGACGAGGAAGAGAAGGGGCTGCTCCCTTTCCCCTGTCCATGGAACAAATGTTTACTTCTACCCTTACTCACACACCTAAGGTAACTGTTGGAAACCAAATGGGATTTTTAACTTTGAAGCGCTGCTTTTTTTGCGCGGTTTTTGTGTTAAACAAATGGTTGGATTTCAGGTTATGTGCCCGGTACTGTCCGGGACAGGAAACCCCGGGGGAAGATACAAAATGTTCATTTCCCCCGGATGACCGGGCTTTAGTAAGAACCTGTGCTGTGTAATTGCAGCATGGATTTTCTATTAAAATCTACAAACACTAGGGTTTAGCAGATTTTTTTTGGGCTTTATCACACGCGTTTTCACTCGTGTTACAAGCACTTTTTAGACGTCTTTTGGGACCGCAGGGGCCCAGGAGGGTTAAATTTTGCAGTGAGATTATCACGCCAGGAAGACAGGCGGCCAGAGGGAAACGCGCAGCGGCGATCTCCATGTGAACCCGTGCGTGTTCGCATAGACCCAGGATAAATCATGCTAATTGTTTAGATCCCCCTCGGGGTCCGCCCCCTGTGGGGTCCCAGAGACAATCTAAAAATGCTTGTAACAGGGAGTTAAAAACCTGTGTAAACACCCTTGATTCCCCCCTAAATTCGAAAAAAACCTGTGTGTGTAGAATTTTTTAAAAGGGCATGCCCCCACGCACAGGTTTTCGGAGGGTTTTTTTTTGGGCGGTTTGGGGTTTTGCAGACCGCCTAAAAAAATTTTTGTTTTTCCGTGTAGAAAGGGGGTTTTAACTTTTTTCCCAAAAGTGCACATTTTGTTGGGAAAAAACAAAAAATATAAGTTTATTAACAATAATAATATTTCCCCGTGAGTGGTTTGTTGGGTTGGGGGGCCCGATGCACATCTCTGCCCATAATAGAGTTAAGACGGCCCTGACTACTTGCCCACTTCTGCAAGAAGCAGCGGATGTCTTCCCCACCTCTTTGCTGCCTACTGTCCTCAAATAGTTGGTCCTCACTGTATAGTGGCACAGAGGCCACAGCACATAGTAGTTCTCTGGGTGTGAGAAGCGAACGGGATGGAGGTGGGTTGAGGACAGGGGAGGGCCCCTCACCTGCTCCCGGGCCATGCCAACTAAAGGTTGTGTCTGACAAACCCACCGACTCTTGGCTGGGGTTGTCAGTAGTGTTGAGCGATTACGTTGGCCATCGACATCGGTCGATGGTCGCCATCATGGGACAAGATATTTCGATAGTCGATAGTAGATTATGATCGATGCCCATTAAAGTCTATGGGAGAGCAAAAACAACCTTCATTCTTACACCCAAACAGGGCTGGAGAAGCGGGAAATTAACATCCACAACAGTCAAATGGATACGTGCTACATCTTAGGCAACACACTTAGGTTATAAAAGCCACAGAAAAAAACATCACAGACCATTCACTATCCCTGTCTTGCACCACGCATGAGCCTTAAACCTGCATGACCAAAAATTTTAAAAGTGCCGGAAGGCAGTATGATTTGAACCATTCATTGTACTTGAACTGGAAATTGAATATCCCTGTCCTGGAACGCAGCATGAGCCCCAAACCTGCATGAACCCAGTTTTTAAAAAGTCCCGGGGAAAAAGGAGTCTTTCAACCACAATTTTAGTTAAAACTGGACATTAACTATATCTGTCTGTACCGCAGTAAGGGACCATTAAACCTGTCTGACCCACAGATTAAAAGTGCTGGGAAATGGAGTCTTTCAACCACCATTTTTTTTTTTCATATTCAAAAGGCTTTTATTAAGAGAAAAAGTAAACATTTATGCAGCTTACATGTCAGTCAAGGTGAGAAAAATATAAGGGTAGAACAAAATCAAAAACCTCACAAGTAATTGGTCAACAATAAGTTATGTAGTACATAAGCCCTAGGTTGTTACAAGGAGAAACTGCAATATGAACCTAAAAAGCAAGGCAATTAGGTTTCTCAATTCTTATACCAGAAGAAGGTTTCACAAAATATGGAGATTTCCACAGGGCAGAGAAAAACATAAACAACCAAACTCCAAAAAAAACAAAAAACCACATGCTCCCCCAGCCGGAAGGATCGAGGGGGAGTGGAAGGTTCCCCCCCCCGGGGGGGAATACCCATTGCTCCTATTTTGCAAAAAAGAAGGGGGTTTTTGTGCTACAAAACTTGACCCTTACCCCAAACTTTTGAAAATCTATATGTATACAGAAAAAGCATGAGGTACAATAAATCAATTCCCAAGAACATTTGAGAAGAAAAAGGGGTAAACCCAAAAATTTCAGTAGGCCAAAACATTCAGAACACTAGCAGCCCCCCGGTTCTCAATGAGAAAAGTAGATGGCGCGAATTCCCACCCCCCATCCATCCCTCCCCCCCAGAAAGAAAGGGGGAGAAGAGGAGGGGAAGAATTTGAGTGCCCCTGGGGGCCCCATAAAAACCCCTTTTTTAAAAAAAGGTTCGTACACAAAGACTAAAAAACAAAGGACAAAAAACATCAGAAGACCTTTTGACTATAACACAAACAAACATCACACTCATATGGGACAAAACAAAAAAGGGGCACACACAAAAGAGAGAAAAAAAGGGGGGGGGGGGGGAAAAGGAATAGTTAGAAAAATGAATGCATATCGTACTCGGAAGGGGGCGGGAGGTTTTTTGGGGGATCCATGAAAGGACATCCAGCTAAAACCATATTCTGCGGAACCGGTGTCCCTTTCGGGAGTTCGAGCCATCAATTCCCCCATTCTTTGCACAAAATTAATTCCCCCCCGTACTGGGAAAAGGGTTTGCTGAAATTAATTTTTCAACCCCCATTTTAGTTTCATGGACATTTACCTTCCCCGCCTGGCCACAGAGAGCCCCAAACCTGATGACCCCGATTAAAAAGTGCCGGAAAAAGGAGTCTTTAACCCCCCCTTTTGTTTCCTGGAATATACTGTCCTTGTCCTGGGTAGCGTTGCCCCTCCGTTAGTGCGGACCAATTGAGCTTTACTTTGGAAAAACTGGTGGTTAAACGCTCCCGTTCCACCCAGGTGCCCCTTTTTTTTTGGATTTTTTTTTCCTTTTTATAACGTGCTGGAGGAAATTTCTCTGTACTTTGTTCTCTGGGGCCGTCTCCATACTCCATGTCCCTTTAATAAACCTACATCTGAAGTTTTCCCGTACCTCCCCTTGTACAATTCAGAGGGAAATTTTTTTTTTCAGCTATTTTTTACAGCAAGTTTTTTATAGTTTTAATTTTAGAAAAAAAAAATTTTTAAAATAGGATGGATTCCCACCAATTTTTTTGTTTCTCTTTTTTTAAATTGTATTAAATGGGTTGTCTAATACAGGGGTTGATAGCTTGTTAAAGATCTTGCAAAAAAAAAAGTCTTTTGCAAAATGTGTCCTTTAAAAGTGTCCTACCCCATTCCTGTTTCTGACAGCACCATCACCCCGAGCCACTCTTGGACAATTGTGAAGAACAAATGTCTGTTAGAAACCACATTTTTTTAAAATAGGACCTGTAGTCTAGCTGCATTTCACAGCAAAATGCCCCCAAAATTTCAAAACATGACAATTGTGCTGGATGCAGGTTGCATTAATCACTGAAGGACAGATTGGCGACGCTGTTCGTTACTGAGATTCACAGGGCCCTGACCCAGCGATGACAGGCCTGACGGTCCTGCAACTGACGATCCGCTGGCATGCGTGTTGTCGCCAGCACTGGAAGGAGCACCTTCTCTCGTACCTCTACCTCCATGTCCTACCCCCCTCTTTGCTCACTTACCACCTGAATATAAAAATTTGAGAAGGTATGGAAGAGTTTTGGAAAGTCTCTTATTAAAAGACGGCAAATCACAGCTATTCTTAAATCCCTCAAATCAAAACAAAATTGCTGGATTCAAATTTAACTACAAAGTAGATCTATCAACAAAGCAGGCCTGCGCCAAAGTGAAAAAACACGTTATCTGAAAATTTATTCGGATAATACAAGGTATTTTTGGCACCTTCAATTCACCTGTGGTGACTACAAAATTGCTGATTCACATTTAAGTGCAAGGTGCCTCAATGAACAAAGCTGTAGTGCGCAAAGTAAAAAACACGTACTGTAATGTATTCGGATAATAAAAGGGATTTTTTGGCAACCTATCAATTTCACTGTGGGTAACTACACAATTGCTGGATTCAAATTTAACTGCAAGTGGCTCTATCAACAAATTGGACTGGGCAAAAGTGCAAAAAACACGTATCTGTAATGTATTCGGATAATGACAGGTAATTTTTGGCACCTATCAACATGTGGACTACAAAATTGCTGGATTCTAATTTTAACTGAAAGGTGGATATATGAACAAAGGGGGAAAGGGGAAAAAATTTAAAAATGAACACCTACCAAAATGTATACTGAAAATTTTAAAGTGGGTTTGCACCTAAAAAAGAGACCGCATTTCAGAAAGATTTGTATCCTAAATAATTTCGGTCCCCAAATATCCAGGAAATATTTCGATAGAAAACTTTTTAATAAGAAGCTATTCAGTGCAATTTACACTAAGTCTTGGTGAATTTTATTCCATTTTTTTATAGAGTTGTCTGTGTTCGCCCGGGGGGCCCCCCCCCCCCCCCCGCTCCCTTCTGTGACTTTACAGCGGTATGCCCCTTTAAAAAATTCCTCCTAACATAAAAATCTTCCTTCTATCTAATAAGTTGTAAGGTCCAGTAACAAGACTTCCTTTTGAAGAAATAATTAATTTCGCTGAGCGTTTTGGACAAAGGGCCGCCTTTTTGAGACGTGGGAAAGAGGCAAAAGGGAAGGGTTTCTTTTTAAAAAAAGGGCATTGATTTTTTTCCCGCCAATCGCAACCATAAAACACCCTAAGGCCCCCAAAATCTTAACCCTTTTTTGCATTTTGGGGCCAAAAAAAGGGGCGCCAAAATGGCATTTAAAATTAATTTTAAAAATTTCGATATCTAAAAAAATTCGAAAACCAAAAAATTTGGCCCATTTCAACTTTGTCGATTAAAAACGAAAAAAAAATTTTAAAATTTCCCCGGGAAAGAGCTGTGGGGGGAAAATGCGGTTTTCCCAAATGTTTCGCGGGGGGGTTTTAAAAAAAATTTTCCCCCCTTTTCCCCAAAATTAAAATTTTTTTTTTTAAATTTAAAAAAAAAATTTTTTTTTCCCCCCTGGGGCCCAAAAATTTAAAAAAAAACCCAAAAAAAAAAAAAAAAAAAAAAAAAAAAAACAAACAAAAAAAAAAAAAAAAAAAAAAATTTTAAAAAATTTAAATAAATTTTTAAAAAATCTAACCCCAAAAAAAAAAAAAAAAAAAAAACAAAAAAAAAAACCAAAAAAAAACCCCCCCCCCCCAAAAAAAAAAAAAAAAAAAACCCCAAAAAAAACCCCCCCCCCAAAAAACCCCAAACCCTTTTTAAAAAATTAAATAATTTTAAAAAAAAAAAAAAAAAAAACCAATAATATTTTAAAATTTGGCTAACGGGAAAGGGGCTGTTCTATGTAAAACGATGGTCATGGATTTTTTCCAGCCAATCGCAACCATACACATCCCAGTCATGACGTCGCACACTCATCTCACCCTGCTCTATTCTGTAATCTGATTTGCTGGCCGCCAAAATGACAGGAAGCGCCGAAAATGGTGCGATCTTAATAGATGATGCACAGATTTTAACCTAAATTATCGCATGATCTGAAAATTTTGATCAACATAAAAACTGTGCCGATTTCAACTTTGTCGATAATAATCGCTCAACACTAGTTGTCAGATGTCATCTGGGAGAAAGTGTATGACCTAGTGTGTGGTCAACACATGGCCGCTAGATGACACCAGAAGCTGTGGTCTCGCAGGGTGACCCCTGCTGTGACATCCCTTTACTGTGCTGCGACCTGTGGCAGCTCCAGGAACCTACTATTGTGTTCTTTAACGCTATTGTAGGATCTTAGCCCTCAGCTTGTTTTTTTTCCAGCTGGCGCTGCCATGACTTTATCAGTCTGCGTTCCCGCTTCAATTATTTGGTCAGTTTTGCCCCTGTAAGTGCCCAGGGAATTGAAGAGTGAAGCGATTCTAATAGCAGCGGCAGTATTGTGCATGTCATACTAAAACACAGCATTGTATGAAGACCAAACCAAGCTCCCTCTGCATATTTGAGCATGGCACAATGTTCTACAGCTCCCTACAGGCTCTCTGCAGCCAGGAAATAGCTGTTTTTTAACGCGATTCATCACAAATTTATTCGGGTCGAAACAAATTTTGGCGGAGAATTCGGCGAACTCGGCGAATAGAATTTTTGAGAAATTCGCCCATATCTAGCCAGGACTGAGGAGCTCTCGTCACTGGCCATGTCCCCTGTAGGTGAGCTGTAGACTATAGATCGCTAGCAGCTAAAACAAAAATGGTACAGAATGCTTAATAATGATGAATGGTGAAAATTTTTATTATTTAATTTGCAAGCTTCACCCTTTTTTAGGCCATTTTCTCCTCCTTCTTGTGCCACTATGTTGAAGTGTTTGTGCTAGTGCTGCTATATTTATATATTTCAGGACTCTGACCCTTTTTACAGACCTTGACTATTTGGCAGATCCCTGCCCTGAACTTACCGCCTATCTATCGACCACACCACCATCCTTCCAGCAGATTACGGCTGTAGTGGCCCACCATAGCCAGAGTCAAGAACAGATGTTTGAGATGTTACAAGACATAGTTTCCCACCTTCCAGTTGCCACACCTCCTGCCACCCATCTGGAGAACCTTTCTCTTGTGGATACCTGTAGTCCTGCATTGCACTTGCCACCATGCTACAATGGGAACCTTAAGAACTAATGGGTTCTTAAACCAGTGTGTCATACACCTGGAAATAATGGCACAAGTCATTCTGACTGTGCCAAGTTGGTCCCTGTGACTAGCCTTCTGTCTGGCGAAACTCTGGCCTGGGCCACCCCCTCTAAGAGCAAGGAGATCCCATAACTGTCATCCTTCAGCTCTTCTGGGATGCATTCTTTAAAGTCTTTGAGGAACCCGGGAGCACCTCTTCTGCTGCATCATCTCTGCTATGCCTACGCTAAGGCAAATCTACGGTGGGGCAGTACGCTATACATTTTTGCATGTTCTACTCTAAGCTAGTCTGGAATAACGAGACTCTTTTATCTCTATTTTTTGAAGATCTCGCTGGTAGAATTAAAGACAAACTAGTCGACCGGGACCTTCCTACCTCTCTGGACGACCTCATTCATATTGCTACAAGAATTGACATCTGTTTTCGTCGACAGGCCGTTACAGTTCCTCCGGCTCCGCTTTGGTCTGGCGCGCACATACGCGTCCCTTAAGGTGTATGCACGCCAGCTCTCTGAAATTTAAAGGGCCAGCGAACAACTGATATCCAATAAGCAGTAGCTGGACCCTTTACTAGGTGATTTTCTCCTCCTTCTTGTGCCACTGTGTTGGTGTGTTTTTGCTAGTGCTGCTATGTTACATATTGTTATTCCTGGACTCTAACCCTTGCTACGGACCTTGACTATTCTTTGCTGCCTGCGCTAACCTTAATGTGAGTGACCTGACCGCATTCTGTCTGCCGCTTGCCTTGACCTTTCCACCTGTCTAATGACCACGCCACTGTCTGCTCCACCTGTACCTCTCTGTTTCTTCACTGTCACCGTGAGTGGCCACATCATGGGTAGGAACCTACGGGTCCATATCACCTTGAGCAGGGCTCTAGTGAATTCTGGAGGGCTTCTTAGACCTTACTCCCTGACATAATTTATATTCATCTCTCAAGGTGACACAGAGGATCCACTACCTAAGTCAGTAACACAGAGAATACCCTGAAAACATTCCAGACCATAATGCTGTAACCACCAGCTTGTTTTCTTCCATCAATGGATTCAGGGTGTTTATTCTCTGATGTTTCTTGTCTGAAACACCAATGTTCAGCCATTCAAGGAACCCAAAAAAATTACTCATCAGAGAAGGCAGCCCTTTGCTAATGAATGGCGATACAATGTTGATACTGACGTGTAAATGAAGCCTTTTTTGCCTTTACAACTTTATTAGCAGTGGTGCAGTGACATCTATTTGCTCTGGAGCCCCAGATGCAATAGGGTTCATTGTATTTTATATGGGACACCCAAAAAGTGCTGGGCAGCCAAACCAATCGAATAGTAGAGGAGTCATAGGTTATAAGCCAGCATGGTGCACCACACATCTCTGTATAAATTGCACACCTAGTATTGCCTTATCTATATGCAATTATAATGCCAGCAACCACCCCTCTTATACATAGAAGGTGTATGAGTAGTTGCTTTATTTGTATTTTGTGCAGTCTCCCCATGTATTATACAGTTTCTTTTTTGCATACTGGTATGAACTGGTACCTGTTTATGGCACAGGTTTTTATCATTCGTTTCTCTAGTGGAGGGGTGTATGAGCTTTTACACATTAGTTATCTACAACTGTTATATCTTTCCCAAGTAAAACAGGGGCTTGTTTTGCCTCCTACTGGGTTCAGTCTTTAGTCCAGCCATTGAGCTGTAAGTATGGCCTTGTGTCTTTTTTTGAGTAAATAACGTCCCATTTTTCTGTGATTTTTCTATCTTCGGATTCCTGCCTAAGAAGATGTATTCTCAGCGCGCACAGAAACCTATGAGGGTTATGAGTCTGCCTGATTGTACAGGGTAGAATGTTCTAGAGAACTAGTACAGCACGTGTGAAATCTTGGAGACAGGCATGGTAGGTTTGGATGATTGAGACATGTGATCTAAAATCATCAGCAAGGTGGAGAGACTGGGTAGGGTGGTAGACAGAGATGAGGAAGAAGATGTAGGGAGGTGCAGCGCTGTGGAGAGTTTTTTGGGTGAAAGTGATTAGTTTATGCTTTATGCTGTACTGAATGGGCAACCAGTGCAGTGACTGACACAGCATCAGTATAGCATCAGCGGCTGGAGAGAAAGACGGGCCTGGCTGCTGCATTCAGGACAGATTGGAGATTGGAGAGTTCACAGAAAGGGAAACTGATAAGCAAGGAGTTACAGTAGTCAAGAGGAAAAAGTATAAGGGGACAATAACAGTTTGAGTTGATTCCAGAGATGTTCTTGAGGTGCAAGTGACAAGAGCAGGCATGGGGTTACATTTAGGGAGTGAAGGACAGATCATAGTCTAGTATACCCCCAAGACAGTGGGACTGCTGCTTATGATTTATGATGGTACCACAAACAGAGGAAGAAATAGTAGGGTGGGTTTAGTTAATAGATGGCGGAATAACAAGAGTTCAGTTTTTGTGAGGTTTTGAAATAGAGAGAGGACATATGTCAGAGAAAACAGTCAGACAGTCACTGGTGTTTTGTAGCAGAGTAGGAGTGATGTTACGGGAAGAGGTGTATAACTGAGTGTCATGAGCATGCAGTTGGTACTGAAAGCAAAATCTGCTGATGGTTTGTTCAATAGGGACTGTGTAGATTGAAAAGAGGAGAGGACGAAGAACCGATCCATAAGGAACCCCAACAGCAAGAGGAAGGGAAGAGGAGCTAGGACTTGCAAATGGGCCACTAAATGAGTGGTCAGAGAGGTAGTATGAAAAACAATACAGAGCATTGTCCAAGAGGTCAATGGCGCTGAGCATGCTGAGAAGAAGTTGGTGATCTACGGTGTCAAATGATGCGGTGTCATATATATAATATATATATATATATATATATATTATAATATCATATATATATATATATATATATATAATATATATATAATATAAATATATATATAATCTCATGTCCTTTATATTGCACCTCGAAAAACAGATGGTGAAATTATGTTTTTAACCTATCTTCCCTGGCCAGGAAGGGACCATCTGAAAACCCTGCACTTCCAGTCATAGCCAGAGAGGTAGGGGGTGGGGTCTCCATTTGCCTTATTTTCCTGGGGCAACAAAATGCCTTGTCGCTGCTCGGTTCACAATTACCAGTTCTAATATCCTGTGATTTCTTCCATTTGAGCTACATCAAGGACTTAGGGCCTCATGTATGAAAACAGTCTAGGTGTAAGACTTTCTTAGCTGCCCATAGCAACCAATCAGAGCGCCCTTTTCATTTCATTTAGTGCTCTAAAAAAATGAAAGGTCTGATTGGTTGCTATGGGCAACAAAGAAAGTTCTAGACTTAGACAGTTTTCATACATGAAACAGTGAGGTCCTTACCTGGTTGCCGCCACACACGCTTGACATGATCTGAACCAAATAAGTTTAATTTGGTCTAATCAGAAAACAGGACATGGTCCGAGTAATCTATGTCCTGAGTCTGTTTGTCTTCAGCAAATTGTTTGCAGGCTTTCTTGGGCAACATCTTTAGAAGAGGTTTCCATTTGGGATGACAGCCATGCAGACCAATTTGATGCAATGGTCTGAGCACTGACATGCGGACCCCCCAAGCCTTAAACCGCTGCAGTAATGCAGAATTCATATGTCTATCTTAAAAAGACAATCTCTGGATATGACATTGAACATGTGCATTCAACTTCTGTGGTCGACTATGACTTGTTAAACCACTGTGTGGTCTTGGCCACCATGATGCAGATCACTTTCAGAGTGTTGGAAATCTTCTTATAGCCTAGACCATGTTTTTGTACAGAAACAATTCTTTTTTCCAGATCTTCAGACAGATCTTTGCCATGAGGTGTCATGTTGAACTTCCAGTGACTAGTATGAGAGAGTGTGCGAGCGATAACATCAAATTTATCACACCTGCTCCCCATTCACACCTGAGACCTTATAACGCTATCGAGTCACATGACACTGTGGAGGAAAAATGAAAATTGGGTACAATTTGTCCATTTTCCCTTAGGGTTGTACTCACTTTTGCTGCCAGCAGTTTAGACATTGACGTCTGTGTGTTGAGTTATTTTGAGGGCACAGCAAATTTACACTATTATATAATAGTACACTGTACACTGACTACTCTACATTGTATCAAAGTGTCATATTTGCAGTATTGTCCCATGAAAAGATATAATACAATATTTACAAAAATATCAGGGGTGTACTCACTTTTGTGAGAAACTGTATATATATTTACAATATATCATTGAACAACCAATGAGGTATTTAGCAGAGCAAACTGGGCATATACTTAAATATACTTACAGTTGCCCTGATGCTATATACACACACACAGTCGGTCGAGTCACTTCCTACTTTTAATGATGGCAGCTTATAGCTCATAATGGAAGTCACTTGTGATTAGCTGGCTTGGTGGGTATATAAGGTATGTGATACCAACCATTGCTAGAAGATCACAAGCTGGTGATGACAGTGTTATGGTCTGGGGAGAGTTCCAACCATTCATGCTGATTGTCTTCCCTGGGATGGATACGATCTTCCAGCAAGACAATACAACATATCATATGGTTAGAAATGTGACATTGGGTGGAAGAGCTGGACCAAGACTTCCAAGTACTACCCTGGCCCATAATTTCCCAGACTTGAACCCAATTGAGCACCTGGATGTTGATACTGACTCTATGAATCCTTCAGTAGCTGTGGGATACAGCCAGCATGGCACCAGATACCTGTCACAACCTCCCAGCCTATCCAGCTGCTGTCTATGCTGCACGCTGTGGTTACTATCTGGTGGTCATAATAATATGTCTCAACTGTTTATTCATCTATATATGTGTTAACAGCGACATAAACTTAGTTTAAACATACAGCAGCACAGAAGATATATATTACACGCTACAGTATAAATGGTTGCAGAAGACACTGGTAATTACTACCCGCAGGTACTCCATAAATAATAAGAAATCTGAAAAAAAAATCATCTCAGTGTTGTTTTAATTCCTCTACTTAGACCACATCACATGCTGCACACAATGGGCAGATCGATTCAATTATAATTCTTTCATGCTTGCAAAAAGACTATCTCAAGCCAGGCAAATTGATTCACACACACAATGCTCCCTAATGGCTTCTATGTGTACACGTGTGTCCTAGTTTGTGTTGACCTCTTTCTTTGCATATAGTCTGAATTTACAATGTACATTATCCGAGTCTGGGTGTAAATTTATGAAAATGTCTATGTGTGTATATGTCAGTGTATACATTTGTGTATCTGTATTTCTGTGTATATATGTCAGTGTATACATTAGCATACGTTGGCTCTGCACATATAAAATATATTGTGAAAAACACAAGCATAGGTGCACACTGAAAAGGCAATATATACATCTAATACAAATATCAGTGGCACAATAAAGACTACGTAAAACCTCAAGCTATATAGGAATATTGGAAATGCATTACTGCTAAGGAAAATATGAAAAACCTGGGACTCTTAGTTTACAGTATTTGACCAAAGATTGTTTTAAGCTCACCTCCCAAAACGTTTAGTGTGCCACTGATATTTGTATTAGATGTATATATTGCCTTTTCAGTGTGCACCTATGCTTGTGTTTTTCACAATATATTTTATATGTGCAGAGCCAACGTATGTTTTGTAGTTCATTTGAGATTGGCGATCTCATTGGCTTGCTGCACATAGCTGCCTCTTTTAAACCAGTGCAGGATAATTCAATTGCTCTTTCCTACCATCCCCTGTAGTTGCAGTCTGGATTGACGCCTAGTGAGGTAATATATTTAGTGTAGGGACTCACCTGCTCTGGGATCCCCTTGACGTTTTGGGAGGTGAGCTTAATACAATCTTTGATCAAATACTGTAAACTAAGAGTCCCAGGTTTTTCATATTTTCCTTAGCAGTAATGCATTTCCAATATTCCTATATAGCTTGAGGTTTTACTTAGTCTTTAGTGTGCCACTGATATTTGTATTAGATGTATATATTGCCTTTTCAGTGTGCACCTATGCTTGTGTTTTTCACAATATATTTTATATGTGCAGAGCCAACGTATGTTTTGTAGTTCATTTGAGATTGGCGATCTCATTGGCTTGCTGCACTCAGCTGCCTCTTTTAAACCAGTGCAGGATAATTCAATTGCTAGTTCCTACCATACCCTGAAGTTGCAGTCTGGATTGACGCCTAGTGAGGTAATATATTTAGTGTAGGGACTCACCTGCTCTGGGATCCCCTTGACGTTTTGGGAGGTGAGCTTAATACAATCTTTGATCAAATACTGTAAACTAAGAGTCCCAGGTTTTTCATATTTTCCTTAGCAGTAATGCATTTCCAATATTCCTATATAGCTTAGAGTTTTACGTACTCTTTAGTGTGCCACTGATATTTGTATTAGATGTATATATTGCCTTTTCAGTGTGCACCTATGCTTGTGTTTTTCACAATATATCTATATGTGCAGAGCCAACGTATGTTTTGTAGTTCATTTGAGATTGGCGATCTCATTGGCTTGCTGCACACAGCTGCCTCTTTTAAACCAGTGCAGGATAATTCAATTGCTAGTTCCTACCATACCCTGAAGTTGCAGTCTGGATTGACGCCTAGTGAGGTAATATATTTAGTGTAGGGACTCACCTGCTCTGGATCCCCTTGACGTTTTGGGAGGTGAGCTTAATACAATCTTTGATCAAATACTGTAAACTAAGAGTCCCAGGTTTTTCATATTTTCCTTAGCAGTAATGCATTTCCAATATTCCTATATAGCTTGAGGTTTTACTTAGTCTTTAGTGTGCCACTGATATTTGTATTAGATGTATATATTGCCTTTTCAGTGTGCACCTATGCTTGTGTTTTTCACAATATATTTTATATGTGCAGAGCCAACGTATGTTTTGTAGTTCATTTGAGATTGGCGATCTCATTGGCTTGCTGCACACAGCTGCCTCTTTTAAACCAGTGCAGGATAATTCAATTGCTAGTTCCTACCATACCCTGAAGTTGCAGTCTGGATTGACGCCTAGTGAGGTAATATATTTAGTGTAGGGACTCACCTGCTCTGGGATCCCCTTGACGTTTTGGGAGGTGAGCTTAATACAATCTTTGATCAAATACTGTAAACTAAGAGTCCCAGGTTTTTCATATTTTCCTTAGCAGTAATGCATTTCCAATATTCCTATATAGCTTGAGGTTTTACTTAGTCTTTAGTGTGCCACTGATATTTGTATTAGAAGTGTATACATTAGTGCATACAGTGGTGGCCAAAAGTATTGGTACCCCTGCAATTCTGTCAGATAATACTCAGTTTCTTCCTGAAAATGATTGCGATCACAAATTCTTTGAAATTATTATCTTCATTTAATTTGTCTTCAATGGAAAACCACAAAAAGAATTGTCATAAAGCCAAATTGGATATAATTCCACATCAAACATAAAAAGGGGGTGGACAAAAGTATTGGCACTGTTTGAAAAATCAGGTGATGCTTCCCTAATTTGTGTAATTAACAGCACCTGTAACTTACCTGTGGCACCTAACAGGTGTTGGCAATAACTAAATCACACTTGCAGCCAGTTGACATGGATTAAAGTTGACAACTTCTGTCCTGTATCCTTGTGTGTACCACATTGAGCATGGAGAAAAGAAAGAAGACCAAAGATCTGTCTGAGGACTTGAGCATCCAAATTGTGAGGAAGCCTGAGCAATCACCAGGCTACAAGTCCATCTCCAAAGACATGATTGTTCCTGTGTCTACCGTGCGCAGTGTCATCAAGAAGTTTAAAGCCCTTGGCACTGTGGCTAACCTCCCTAGATGTGGATGGAAAAGAAAAATTGACGAGAGATTTCAACGCAAGATTGTGCGGATGGTGGATAAAGAACCTCGACTAACATCCAAACAAGTTCAAGCTGACCTGCAGTCCGAGGGAACAACATTGTCAACCCATACTATCCGTCGGCGTCTGAATGAAAAGGGACTGTATGGTAGGATACCCACTTCTTACCCCGAGACATAAAAAAGCCAGGCTGGAGTTTGCCAAAACTTACCTGAGAAAGCCTAAAACGTTTTATAAGAATGTTCTCTGGTCAGATGAGACAGAAGTAGAGCTTTTTGGGAAAAGGCATCAACAAGTTTCAGGAAAAAAAAAGACATACAAAGAAAAGAACACGGTCCACAGTCAAACATGGGAGGTTCCTGATGTTTTGGGGTTGCTTTTGGGGCCTCGGCACGGGACTGCTTTACCGTGACATGCATTAGAAGTCGAAACTCCAAAAAATTTTTGCGCATAATTAGGGACCGTGTGAGAAAGCGGGGTCTCCTTCAAGGTCAGGGGGTCTTCCACGGGACAATGCCCCCAAACACCTTCAAAAAGACTAGAAAATGTTTGAGAGAAAGCACTGGAATTTAAAAAAGGGGCAGCATTGGGGGCCCAGACCTGAATCCCTTGAACACCTGGGAGAGATCTCAAAAGGCATTTTGGGAGAAACACCCTTAAAATCTCGGGGGACCTGGACTTTTTGCCAAAGAAAATGGGTAAATTTCCAGCAAGCATTTTAAAAACCATTGATGGTTCCCGGAAGGGGTTGTTCGCATTTATTTGGCTAAAGGTTGTGCTCCCAAAGTTTTGGCGAGGGGCCAATATTTTATGTCCGGTCCTTTTTTTTGGAGTTTTGTTGAAATGAAAAAGATTTTTTTTTGATTCATTCTCTTTTTTTTTTT
Source organism: Phyllomedusa bahiana (assembly GCA_025379985.1). Lineage (NCBI taxonomy): Eukaryota > Metazoa > Chordata > Amphibia > Anura > Hylidae > Phyllomedusa > Phyllomedusa bahiana. Next base: position 23,540 of record JAODAL010043960.1, read on the forward strand.
TTCATTGCAACAAAATAAATGAAAAAATTAATACCAAAAAATTTAGTGATTGCAATCTTTTTCGGGAAAAACTAGTATAATTGACAAATTTGCAGGGGGTGCCAATATTTGCCACCACTGTATTGAGTTTTTTTCCGCCGCCCCGGGCCCCCTTTTTTAAAAATGATTTTTTTTTTTTTAATAAAAATCCCTTACAAAAAAATTATTTTTTACAGCCACAAAATCCGTCACGCCAAGTAGAGAACCTGCTATTAAAAAATAGTGGTCCATAGTCGTTGTCTGGATTCAGGGGGACCGAAGCTCAAGTTTTGCATCAGGGACCACAAGTCTTTAGTTACACCCCCTGGGAATGACATAACATCAACAAAATGTGTTTTTTATTAGGCCATGTTCAAGGGTAAAAACCCACGAGTTGTAGCATGGAATCTGGATGTATTCTATACCACAATTTGTGTGGCTTCAGTGTCTCAGTGTATTTAATGGCTGTGCAAAAAAATTGATAAAAATCCACTTTAAACCCCATGTTACAAAAAAATTCTTCCTAGATATTTTTGTGGATCTCTACATTTTTCCTAATGGAAAAAATCCCTTTTTAAAAAAACCTTTGGGAAACATGTATTATTTTTGGTGCTTTGATCAATTTTTCTTTCACGGATATACGTAGAAAACGCCCACTCATAACCGTTTTTACTGTGGGGGCATAGATTTAGCCTTTGTAGCTACAAAGCTATAATTCATCCCATAAACCCCTTTTAAAGTCTCTACCCCTCCACAGTAATGCGCCCGCATTCGCCTTCAAAAGTCATAAATGTGTAGAACGTACGTTTTGATGCGATTGTAAACCCACCCAACCTAGGGGCATTACAAATCCACACACTTTATAAGCGCCTAATTTTGGGGTACACGATTAAAAATAATTTCCCCTTAGGGATACGATGTTGTTCAGAAGGGGGTACAAAAAAAAAAACGAATTAAGTCACTCACCCCAAGCCCAATCAAGAATCCCCAAAGGACAAAAAGGGAGAAAAGCCAATCATATATTAAATATTCGAAAATTAAAAAAACTTTTTATTAGAGAACCTTAAAAATGTTATAACAAAACAACCCAGTTTTAGGGGAACACTCATTTCGCATTGTGATGCTGGTACGCTGATGTGTTTCGGAAAGAGTCATAGCCATAGCTAATGTTAATTTTCATAAGCCCACCTTTAGGGAAAAACTAACACATGGATCATGGGAATTTCAAGAAAAACCGCTGCTCTCCATAAAGAACTTATTGCCTGTCTACAGTTTGCTAAAGATCCCCTGAACAAACCCCGAAGGGATTGGGAAAAAAATTTTTTTGTGGGTGGATGAGACCAAATAGTGACTTTTGGTTTTTTATGAGAATTTTTTGGTTTTAAAAAAACCCAAAGCATTTCGCATAAAAACCCAAACCCTCTATAAAAGGGGGAGTAAATTTTTGTTGTCATCTGGGGCCCAAATGCTTACCTATACTAAAGTTTACGATTTTTATCGACAAAATTTTTAAATCGGGGACTTTTTTTTTGGTATCATTTTTTTAGATCAGCGTAATTTTTGGTTAAATCTGTGCACCATCTATTAAGATCGCGCCATTCATCGGCGCTTCCTGTTAAGTTTGTGCGGCCGCAAATCACATTACTGAATAGAGCAGGTGAGTATGGTGTGCGAACGTCATGACTGGGATGTGTATGGTTGCTATTGGCTTGGGAAAAATCACATGACCACGTTATACATAGAACAGGCGTTCCTGTTCAGCCTCAGTGTCTCTCTCAGCGTCTCAGAGCAGAAGACGTAGCGCTCTGCTTTGTCCCAAACAGCTCAGCGAAAATATTATATTTCTTCACAGAGAAACCTACAACAATTATCTGTGAACCTTACAATTTAGTTAGATTAGAGATTAGGTAAGATTTATATAGTTAGGTAGGAGAAATATTAAAGGAGCATCTACCGCTGTAAAGTCACGGGGGGGAGCAGGGGGGCCCCCTGGGCGAACACAGATAAGCTCTATAAAGAATACTGGATAAAGTTCACCAAGACTTTAGTGTAGACATTGCAATAGCTTCATTATTAACAGTTTTCTATTGAAATATTTTTCCTGGATGTTGGGCAGCCGAACATAAGATACACATCGTTTCTAGTAACTGCAGTCTCTTTGTTAGTGCAAAACTCCACTATTTTAATTATCATATACATATCAGATACTGTTTCAATTTTCAATTTGGGCCCATTCCACCTTGTTGATATATCCACCATGTACTTAAATTAGAATCCAGCAAGTCAGCACAGGATGAAAGGTGCCAAAAATACCTTGTAATACTCCGCATAAATTTCAGATACGTGTTTATTTACTTTGGCGCACTACAGCTTTTTCATTGAGGCACTCTCACTTAAATGTTGAAATACTGCAATTTGTAGTCACCACAGGTAAATTTGATAGGTGCCAAAAAATACCTTTTATAAACTGAAAAACATTTCAGATACTGTTTTTTCACTTTGGCGCTGGCCAGCTTTGTTGATCAGAATTTACCTTGCAGTTTAAATTGAATCCACAATTGTGTATTTACCACAGTGAATTGATTATGCCCTAAAAAAAATTTACCTTTTTATTATCCGAATAACATTCAGATACGTGTTTTTTTTCACTTTGGCGCACTACAGCTTTGTTCATATGAGGCCACCTTGCACTTAAATGTAATACTGCAATTTTGTAGCACCCACGCCGGGTGAGTTTGATGAGGTGCCAAAAAAAAACCTTTTATTATCCGAATACATTGCAGATAACGTGGTTTTTTTTTACTTTGGGCCGCACTACAGCTTTGTTCATTGAGCACCTTGCACTTAAATGGAATACTCGCAATTTTTTAGTCACCACAGTGTGAATTGATATGCCCAAAAAATAACTTTTATTATCCAATCACATTCAGATACGTGTTTTTTTTCACTTTGTGCGCAGGCCAGCTTTTGGTTGATAATCTACTTTGCAGTTAAATTTTGAATACAGCAATTTTGTAGTCACGACAGGTGGAATTGATAGGTGTCCAAAAATACCTTTATTAATCCGAATACATTTACAGATGACATTTTTTTGCACTATTTGTTGCCAGTCTCCCAGATTTGTTGATTGAGCCACCTTGCAGTTAAATTTGAATCCAGCAATTGTGTGTTACCACTAGTGAAATTAATAGTTGCCAAAAAATACCTTTTATTATCCGAATACATTATCAGATACGTGTTTCTTTCACTGGGGCCGCACTAAAGCTTTGTTCATGTGAGGCACCTTGCACTTCAATGTAATACTGCAATTTTTTAGTCACCACAGGTGAATTGATATGTGCCAAAAAATACCTGTTTATTATCCGAATACATTTTCAGATACGTGCTTTTTCACTTTGGCGCAGGCCAGCTGTGTTGATAGACTCTACTTTTGCAGTTAAATTTGAATACAGCAATTTTGTAGTCAACTACAGGTGAATTGATGGGTGCCAAAAATTCCTTTATTATCCGAATACATTACAGATACGTGTTTTTTGCACTTTGCCCAGTCCAGATTAGTTGATAGAGCCACACTTGCATTAAATTTGAATCCTCCATTGTGTAGTTACCAAACTGGGTGATTTGATTAGGTGGCCAAAAATACCTTTTTATATCCGAATACATTTCAGATACGTGTTTTTTTTTTGTTTTGATCTTTGGCGCACTACAGCTATGTTCATTGATGGCCAGCTGCACGAAAATCTTTAAACAGCAATTTTATAGTCACCACATGAGAAGTGAAAAGGTGCAAAAAATAGCGTGTATTATACGAAAACATTACAGATACGTGTTTTTTTGACTTTGGGCACAACTACCGCTTGTGTCATTGATGTAGCTTGCACGTAAATCTTAAAACAGCAATTTATAGTCACCTCAGTGAATTGAAGGGTTGCAAAAAATACGGTGTATTATACGAAAAACATAACAAGTACGTGTTTTTTTGACTTTGGCGCACTACAGCTTTTGGTTCACTGACAGAGCACCTTGCACGTAAATCTTAAAACAGCAATTTTATAGTCACCACAGTGAATTGAAAGGTGTCAAAAATACCGTGTAATATCGAAAACATAACAGATACGTGTTTTTTGCACTTTTGCCTAGTCCACACGACTTTGTTGAAAGAGACACCTTGCAGTTTAATTTGAATCCAGCAATTTTGTTTTGATTAGAGGGGATTTGAGAATAGCTGTGATTATGCCTCTTTTAATAAGAGACCTTTCCAAAACTATTCCATACCTTCTCAAATTATTTATATTGTCTGACGCTCTATCTATAACAATATGGAGAGAAATGCAGGTGTAAGCGAGCAAAGAGGGGGGTAGCACATGGAGGTAGAGGTACGAAGAGAAGGTGCCTTCCAGTGTCTGGCGACAACACGCATGCCAACGGATCCAGTCCAGTTGCAGGACCGTCAGGCCTGTCATCGCTTGGTCTCAGGGCCCTGTGAATCTCAGTAACGAACAGCGTCGCCAATACTGTCCTTCAGTGTTAAATGCAACCTCCCAATCCAGCAGTCTTACCTTCCTTGTCCCTCCCCAGTCCACGGCCACAAATTGTCGTCATCAGCATCATCAGCATCCGTCCCAACATGAGCACCCAAATGTTCTACCGTGTACCCCACCACTGTGGATAATCCATTGTCGAAGACCTCTTTGAAGAACAAAATGTCGGTTGGGTCAGAAGTCATGTTAAAAGATTCAAGAGGAGATGATTTAGTCTGCACTGACCCCAGTTACTGATGCCCATCAGAGGAGGAAAGGAAGCCCGGTCAATCGGCTCAAAGAATCCCCCCGGCGGGTCGGCACAAACGCCTTGCAGGCCCTCTTGCTTGTAACCCTCAGCTTCTGATGCAGCAAAGTCAGGACGCCAAGTCACCTGTGTTGGATGATAAGATGATGACTGACATTGCGGATCCATCGTGGTCTTTTCCAGCAGAATTTGGCTTGAGAGGCTGTCATCAGTGGATGAGGAGGAAGACTATGGGGTAGTGTCCAATCAACGTCCTACGCCACAAAAAAGGGAGAGGACGGTTCGCAGAAGTCTGCTGATATGATTCCGCCAGCCACGGTCACGCAAACCCCGCTCCTCGCTTATCGCCGTCAAAAAGGTCCATGACTCTCACAAGCCAGGGCCTTCTTTGAGCTAAGCCTTGATTCACTCCTGCGATGTCATATTCCGCCATTGCTGTAAACGACATATTGGAGCAAGAACCTTAAGTGGTTAACCACCACCAACATGTCTAGTCACACTGCAGCGAATGCATGAGTTGAAATGGAGGGAACACTTGGCCAAAAAAGGCCAGAGACCACGCCGGCCCTCCAACCACTGTCCACACACCCTCTGTCTCCGCCTCCTCCCCTCCGCCAACAACCAGCGTTCCTCAGCTGCCCATGTCTCTCAGAGTCATGATCAGGGATAAGCCTCCCGCTTCACCTCCACCGTACGCCCAAGTAACCACCAGCACCACCAGAGAAACCATCCTACCCCCTTCTCCTTCCGCCATTTGACTACCTGCCACGCCGTACAGCGGCCCAGTCTAGCAGCCAGCTCTGTCTATCCCCCGGTTTGGGAGGCAGAAAAACTCTTTAACCCAAACCATCCCAAAGCCAAAAGCCTGATGTCGGCATGCCAAGAGCTTTTGGAGCCTTGGAAATGTTGCCCTTTCCGTCTGGTGGACACAGATGGGTTTCCCGCATCTCATGGCCCTTGCCCTGCCCCCAAACCAGATGCCGAGCAGGCATTTCTTTGGCCAGATAAAGCCGTCCCTGCCCTGGCCAGCCACTTGGCTTCTTAAATTTCAAGCGCGTTGTCTGCATCTGTGGCCACGGCAAGAGTCCAATCTGACCACCGACACAGACTCTGACAGTAAGCACGGCCAATGCCGCTATATCTCTGTGACAGCTAACTGGGTTAATCTAGTGGATGTCTCTTGGGGGTGTTCGGTGGCTTCTCAGGCTCTGTCAGCTCACCCGCCTCTTCAAAACCCAGCAAGATGGTGCAGGGCTCTTTCCCCACCAAGGTCCTCTGTGGCATCACGTGCCCAGAGAAACCAAGCCGTTTTATGAAATTAATCTGTCTTGGAGACCGTCCCCCCACAAACAGTTCAGAAGCTGTGGACGTCTCTCTTCGAACGAGACCGAGCGCTGGCTGGTGACAAGAACCTTGTGCCAGGTCAAGGCGGTATGCGATAACGGGCGAAATCTGCTGCCGCCCTTAAATCTGTAGTCTGAAGCACATCCCCTTAGCCTGGCACATTCATGAACCTGGTCGTACAGAAATTTTCTGAAAGAGCTACCCGGGTCTGGAATGCCTGGCTGAAGAAGGCTCGAGGTCTGAGTTCCACTTCCGCTGTTCGTTGTCCACCCTGCTTCGTCCCGCCTGGCTGCGATGCAAGCGTCAAGCTCGGCCTCCCCCGTCATCTCTCTCAATGTTGACGTGGCAACAGCTGTAATTCCACCCTCCACATGCTCCATCGTCTTGTGGCATGCAGTGTCAATGCCATTGCGCAGTACGAAGTGGACACATGCCTGACAAACAGCAGGTGGCGGACCTCAGGGTGTAGACCAACCGAGAGGTGGAGGCAGTGAAAGAGCTCTTCAACCATCCGTTTGCCAGTTTTGAAGAAGCCACCAAAATGGTCAGTGCGGTCAAATGCCCTTGTCAGCATGATCATTGTGGTGATCTTAGATGTGAAACGATCATTGGGACGACTCTGAAACAACAGGTTCCGCCAGCGACGGAGGAGGAGACGGACACAGATAGCGGACACTAGCCTTTCTCTCCGTCAAATCCACAATGCCCGACAGTTTCACAAATTTCATCGGTCTTCATTAGGCAGTGGTTCGGGGTCCAGAGCTATTGCAAGGTGGCGCATCAGCTCTCAGGGTGCATCATCTCAGGCAAGTCAGGTGCTGTGTTGAAGCTGGTGGCCGTGGCAGCGGAGGAAGGAGGAGGTATTCCTAGACACCGATGTTACCGACGTCCCTGCCTTGGAAAGAGGTTGCGCGAATTGGAGGCGGAGGGAAGATGAGGAAGTCAGTTTTGTTTTCTAGTGCCCCTCGACCCAGAGGCCATGTGGAAATCAAGGCTCCATCTCTCACAAACCGGAGTGCTTGGATGCCTCCATTCCTTCAACATGACCTCCGCATTAAGGCCATCAAATGACAACATTACTGGATGTGCCACCCTCCTGATCCCCGGTACAAACAAAACTCACACTTTCCTTCCACCCACCCAATAGAGAGTAAAATGCAGGAAATGGAGACCTTGCTGATTGAATCAACTGGAGACATCTTGTTGCGTCTGCTTCAACGTTCTTCAAATGTCACTGTGGAACAACGCCTAAGCGACGTGACAGCAGTAATAGTGCCAAGTAAGCCGTCAGCGCAGAAGCAGCAAGCAAGGTGGCAGAAAGCCTAATGGGTGACCGCTAGGCAATCTTTTTTACCACCTCAACAACGCATGCAATGCAGGTCACACATACAACACCCAGAGACTAGCTTAATATCATGGTGCACGACTATCTGCTTCCTCAACACCGATGTTTTTTGTATGTGTTACGGACCCAATAGACTTCTGGGTATCCAAAATGACCGAATAGGCCCGAGTGGCTCGCCACGCGATAGTGAAGGTGTTGTCCTGCCCAGCAGCCAGCGTCATACTGAGCGGACCTTCCAGGCACAGCCGAGGAGTCATTACAGACAAACGCATCCGGCCTTTCCACAGAGTAAGTTTGGGATCGTTTGACTTTCATCAAGATGAATCAGGCATGGATCTCTGATTAGTTTGGCCCCGAATTGCCGAGGTCACCGATAAGCTTGCCTGGTCACTTCACATTCCTCTCCAAACATGAAGTATGGTCCTCTTGAAAAACTTATTTTTAAATGATCATTTCTTACTGCATATTTTTTCTCAGTTCCCCACAGTTCATTTTGCTGTTTTGCTGGAGGAGACTGTAAAAAGACAACCAAATTTTCATGACAAAACCATATTCCATTTACCTCACTTTCATCTTTAGAATTTTTCGCATTGTCAATGGTTTTGGGGTCATGGTTTGTGCCTCACAATTTTAACACGTGGCCGAGAATCAAATATATAATTTTTTGGGTGTCACTGTAGCTGTGAGAAATTACAGTCAATAATCATGGTCCTTTGGAACAGAAATGTGGCTTTTAAGGGGCATTTCTCCTCACAATTTTTAACAGTGGCTTGAGCAAGTCATGTTTATAACTTTTTGGTCATGCTGCTTGGAAATGCAGCAATACTGACAGGACCTATTCTAAAAAATTGTGTTTCTAATAGACAGTTGTTCTTCACAATTGCAAAAGTGGCTCATGGGTCATGTTTTTAAATTTTGGGGGCATTTTCTGTGACATGCAGCTATACTACAGGTCTAAATAAAAAAATGTTGTTTCTAACAGACCATTTGTTCTTCACAAATGTCCAATAGTGGATCAAGGGTCTTGCTTTGAATTTTTTGGAGGCATTTTGCTGTGACCATGCAGCTATACTACTAGGTCCCTATTATAAAAAAAATGGTTGTTTTCTAAAAGACATTTGTTCTTCGCCAATTGTCCAACAGTGGCTCATGGGTCATGTTTTGAATTGTTGGGGGCATATTGCTGTGACATGCGCTATGACTACAGGTCCATATTTATAAAAAAAGTTGTTTCTAACAGACAATGTTCTTCACAAATGTCAAGAGTGGCTCAAGGTCTAGAATGGTGCTCGTCCAGAAACACGGAATAGGTAGGGACACTGTTTAATCGGACACATAATTGCAAATGACTTGTTTTTTGCAAGATCTTTATAACATAGCTATCAATCCCTGTATTGAGACAACCCATTTAATACAAATTTAAAAAAAGAGAAACAAAGGACATGGGTGGGATTCCATCCTATTTTAAAAAAATGGTGTTTTCTAGAATTAAACTACTAAAAACTTGCATGTACAAAATAGCTGTTAAAAAAATTCCTTCTGAAAATTGTATAAGGGAGTACAGGAAAACTTTGACCAGATGTAGGGTTATTCAGAGGACATGGAGTACGGAGCACTGGACAGAGAACAAGTACAGAGACAATTTCCTCCAGCACGTTGAGTAAAATGAGAAAAAGAATGCAAGCAAAAAGGCACCTGGGTGGAACATGAGCGTTAACCACCATAATTCCAAGTGAAGACTCAATGTCCGCAACTCATACGAGGGGAAAGAGCTACCCAGGTCTTGACTGGTACGAGAATGGGGGGGGCTGGTGCGTTCTCACACTTCCGCTATCCCGGCACACTGCTTCAGCATACAGTTTTCGTTGCTGCGTCATCAGTGCATTTTAACCTGCGTGTTAAAAGATGACGGGACGCCAGCTTGGGCTTCTCACCGCTCCCACTGTAACTCCGGCCCTGGGTCATGTCTGTGGCACCAGGACATGTATAGTCAATTCCGATTGAAACTAAAAATGGAGGTTTAAAGACTCCTTTTTCCGGGCACTTTTTAATCTGGGGTACAGACATGTTAATGGTCATACTGCGGTCCAGGACAGTTCTAGTCAATGTCCCAGTGAAACTCAATGGTGTTGAAAGAACTCCCTTTTTTCCCGCATTTTTTAAATCTGGGGGTCAAGTCAGGTTTGGGGCCTCTTGCTGAAGCCCTGGACAGGTATAAGTTAATGTCCATTCAACTACAAATGGTGGTCTGAGAAAGAACTCCTTGTTCGGCAACCTTTAAATCCTGTGGGTCAGACA